>PVKN010013945.1:0-19556 GCA_004027915.1 Capromys pilorides | reverse complement strand
TTTTTTTTTTAAATTTTATTTATTTATTTATTTGTTTGTTTGCTTGTTGTGTTTGTTTGTTTATTTATTCATTTTGTGGCTGGCTCAGCCTGCCCTGGTGGTGGCGCTGGCGCAGCATGTGGTGCCGGGGATCGAACTGCAGTCCCCGCAGTTGCCTGAGCCCTCCTAAGCAGGCGCTTTAGACCACTGAACCATCTCGCCGGCCCCAAATGTTCTTTTCTTTGGGATTTAAGCATACCCTTTTCTGTTTATGTGATTATATTTTGGTACCATTTATTAGCCACCTATCCTATAAGTATATCATCTGGAGGTACTGAACTGAAGACTTTATAATTATTCTCCAGATTCACTGAATACTGGGAGTGAGGAGCCAGTTTACTTTGTTCTTTTATTGACCATGTTTTAATGATCTTTTAAAGCCTTACTCTGTGTTCTGCTGGAAGTAGGACTCTTGGAGGTTGGCTATGATGGCCAAAAGAATGAATGTATATTGTGAGGGTTATTGGTGTCACTATTACGGCTTGGTGGTTTGAGTGCTTCTTTGCAGCAGAGTTGTTTAGTGGTGAGCTAGTTAGAGACATGGATATTTCAAAGCCAGACAACTAGCTGTAGAATACCCCTCGCTTGGCCTCCTGACCCAAACTTGACCGTTCTTGTTTTAGGAAACCTGCTGGTATTTGAATACCTTTTAAAAAGGCATTATTGCCTCTATATTTCATTCTGCTATTTGCTGTTTTTTTTTTTTTTTTTTTTTTAATAGATAAGCAGTGTAAGCCTAACAAAGGTTAAATAACTTTTAAGTTCATTTAATTAGTAAAAATAGAGTTAAGGATCATTTAAATAGTAAAGATGGAGTTGAGGGTCAGACTTCCATCTGTTTGGCTTCAATGTCTATATTAAGAGTACTTTCTGTTCTTACTTTTGGCTTACTTGTATTTTTTCTTTTTGCAGAACTAGGAATTGAACTCAGGCCCTTGCCAGGCAAGCACTTATTTTACTGAGCTATCTCCCTGGCCCCTACTTGTTTTTGAAGTAAAGGGCAACAGTGGTATTTTAAAATGTAATTATTAGTTTTTTTTGTCACTGACTTAAGTTACTTTTCTTGTTGCTAAGACAAAATACCCAATACCCAAAGTTAAAAGAGAAAAGGTTTATTTGGCTCAGAGTTTGCAGAGGTTTCAGTTCAGAGTCGATTGAGTCCAGGGCAAGGTGGCATGGCATAGTGCATCGCACAAGAGAAAGTCCATGGCAAAGTGGGCAGGCAGAAAGCAGCGAACAAACAAGGTAAAAGTGACAAGCCCTGATACTCTTTCTGTCCCTTGTATCTTAGCCAGGCTATGCACCACTGGGAGGTAACGTTCATACCTTTAATCCTGATAATTCATCCTTGATCCTGTTATCACACACCCTAGATCCAATCACCTCAGAAAACCCTGCCCGTGATTACATGAGACTTTGAGGGGGCATCTAGATACAAACCATAATAGTCACTATGACAAAATATCTTAGAGAAAGAAGATTTATCTCGATCATGGTTTCAATCCATGGACATCTGGCTCCATTGGTTTTAGGCATGTTGCAAGGGAGAAATATCATGGTAGAAGGGTATGGTGGAAGAAAGCACACATTCTCCTTCCCTTCTTTTCCCCTTGGTTCAGAACACACAGATACACACACACACACACACACACACACACACACTCTGGATGTGTGTACACTTGATGGTGCGCACATTCAGGGTAGATTTCCCCCATTAGGTGTTGTCACATAGACCAGTCAGTGGTCTCTGCAGACCTTACAGGCTCATCTCAAAGTGTGCTTTACTGATTTCCTGGGACGCGCTCAATTCAAAGTGACAATCAAAATTAAGAATCACAGTTATATACAAACTATATGGAACATAATTACTAAAGGTCCAGTCAGGATATGTTATCTGAATAGTGAATTTATATGCTATTGTTTGGTTAGAGAGGCAGTCTGGGATACAGGATACTTTTAAAAAATCGAACCCTTTGAGGTATAACTTTTTTAATTTTAATTTTAATTTTTTTTTGGCAGAACTGGGGACTGAACTCAGGCCCTTGCGCTTGCCAGGCTAGTGCTTATTCTACTGAGCTATATTTCCAGTGCTAGAGGTATAACTTAACATGTAATAAAATGAATCTTGTATGTACATGATGATGAATTTTGAGCAGATATATATGTTTCTGTAACTACCACCTCAATATGATATATAGTATAGTAATTTAGTTATCTCAGAAAGTTCCCTCCTCTCTTTGGCAGTTCACTCCCTAGTCCTTCTCTTCTGACTTGTCTGTTCTTATAAAAATACAGTTTTTATACTGAAATATAAAATTTCTAGGAAACACTGCATTTATCAAAGATATTTATTGAGTACCTTTTATGAGCGAGACATAGTTTTAGACACTAAGGATAAGGGTAAAGTACTAAACAAGTTAGGCAAAAGTTAGGGAGGTAGTCATTGCGTGTATATGTGTGTGTGTGTGTGTGTGTGTGTGTGTGTGTGTGTGTGTGTGTGATAGAGACAGACAGACATGAGGGCGGGGGAGTGAGGAAATAAAGAATTCTCTGTATGTGGCTGTTTAATGTTAGGGAGAAAATTCAGTTTTCAGAAAAAGGTGATGTTTGAGCAAAGAACTGACTGAAGGGTGGGGGCAAGTAGTGTGTGCTTATAGCTAGCCCTTGGCAGAGCGAGTAGAAAATGCAAAGCCCTTGAGGTAGGAGTCTGCCTGGGATGTTCAGGTGGACGTGTGTGGCTGTGGCAGAGTAAGCTTAGGACAGAGAAATAGGAGCTGAGCTAGGAATTGGGTGGGGAGACCAAATCATGTAAGGTCTCTATGGTGACACTTTTAGAGCTTTCAGTGATAATAAACACAGCTGGCTGTGTCATGCATGCGCCATATTCACCACCACTGTTAGACCATGATTTTGGTACTACTTGTCATAAAATGGGGAACCATTGGAGAGTACTGAACAAGAGAGTAATATAACTTAGGCTTTGAAAGAATATTTTTGGTTGCTAGCTTGAGAATTAGTGTGGGAAGGCAAGGGTGAAGGCAGGTGACAAATTAGAAGAGGAATATTAATCCAAATGAGAGGTGAGGGTGGCCTGGATTAGTGTAATAACGGTGCATTGCCAAGAGTGATTGGCTCTGGATGAGTTTTAAAAGGAAAGCTGATGGATTGGTTTTAAAGGATAAGCTGGTGGATTGGTTGTAACTTTAGCAAGACAGGACTCAAGGATGACTAAGGTTTGGCCTGAGTACCTACCGGAATTATATTGTTCATTCTTGTATTTTTTTCCTCTTCCTCTTATTTTTCCTCTTCTTTTTCTTCCTCTTACTCATCTTCTTCCTTCCCTCCTCTCCACTCCCTGTTTTTGTTACTGAGGATTGAACCCAGGGTTTTCACACTGAGATGCATTCTCAGCTCATTTTTATTTTTTGAAACAGGATTTTGTTATGTTTGCCAGATTGAGCTTGAATTTGGAATTTTTTTGCTTCAGCTTCCTGGACTACTGGGATTGTAGGTGTGCACGATCACATCTGACTTTAAGGCTTTTCTTTCCTTTTCTTTTCTTTCCTTCCTTCCTTCCTTCCTTCCTTCCTTCCTTCCTTCCTTCCTTCCTTCTTTCTTTCCTTCTTTCCTCTTTGTTTTGTTTTAATGCCATGTATACATCTTTTTATGGTGATCTCTTTGTCAGTCTGTCTGTCTTGAGCTGTCTAGAAATAACTATTTTGAGATGGGCATAATATGTAGAAGGAAACAGGACCAGAAAGTTTAAGTAACTTGGCCAAAGTTACAGATTAGGAGATGGAAGAACTGTTATTCAAACATTAACCTGTCTTCTTTCCAGGCCCATGTTATTTCCGTATTAGCTCAGTCTTCCCTGGATAGATGACTTGTGACCCACTTTCTTCTAGATCTCACTCACCTTCTTCAAGATCTTGCCCTCTTGTGCTAGCTGCTACCTTACCTTGTAGATCTTGTTACAGGGCTTGTTTGCATAGTTCGCACACATCAGGAAATGCTGAGAGCAAAACAGAACAAAAAACTACAGAGAAGATTGTCTCGCGACCTGACGCTGGCTCAGGCAGCCACAGCTTTTCAGCACCCCATTTGTTTTTCTGCTTTAGAGTTCACCACTTGCTCTCCATCGTGATTCTGTCGGGCCATTCACTCTTCAGCACCTGATCAGCGCAGTATCATTCTACCCTCCCGGTCCAGAGCAGCTGTGTTTCAGGATGCCTGTCCTGTTCTCAGCTTTGTTCCTGTCTACCCTGTGGCTTTTTTGAGGTGTTTTGCTGTTATAGCTTTCAAGTGTATGCCATGTAGACTGTCCCAGCACAGTTGTCCTAATGGAAACATATGAGCAGACAGAAACTGGAATCAACAACAGTCAGAGCTGAGGAGGAAGTTGCCACCAGTACTTACGCAGAAGCTGCACACAGAGAATGTGCTCTTCCTTTCTGTGTCCCACCTGTATTCTCTTCCATTTGAATCCTGCACTTGCTTACAGTACCAAGCAATTGACTATTGTAGTAGATCACTATTCTGTTTTGTTCCTCTTTCTCCCCATGGTCTAGGACATATAGGAGAGCTGTAGAGGAACAGTGATTCTATATCTGAGCAGATCTTAATGTGAAAGCAGTGCTATTTTTATTACTCCCGCTAATAAGAGTAGCCACTTGGATTGTCTTACACCGACAAGGGAGAAGGAAGTAGAGGGTTGGGAATTCAGGAGTCAGGCACCAGGCCTACCAAGACTTATCTATTTACACTTCTGCTTTCTAGTTTATAAAATGCACATAATGACACCACTAATATCATAGGAATATTGTGACGATTCATTGAGCTAGTACACAGACAGTATATCAGCTGACAGCCAGAGTTCTACAAATATTGTTATTCTTGAAGGGGAGCAGATGAGATCAGGGTCAGAAGATGAGGCCAACATAAACGGGTCCGTAGTGTAATAGTCATGAGATCACTCCTTATCTTCATTTTCTTCATAGTACTTATTGGCATTTTAATTACGTATTTGTCTCTGTTTCTCCTTTGCTACAGTATGAATGCTTTGCAAGGAGAGAGGAAGAGTTTGTCAATGTTGCATCTATTCCTAGCCCCCAGAACAGGCCTAGCACATAGTAAGTATGCAATAATGCAGTCAGTGTTTGTGGAATAAGTGAATGTGAGCTCACTGCTGTTCTAGATGCTAGTTGTATATTAGCTAATATGTTCATAGCAATCCTTTGAGATTAGCGTGTTACCCTCTATTTTACAATGAAACACAAAGTCATAGAAAGTTGTTTCCAGTGTCACAATTAAGTGGAAAAATAGGTTATCTTTTTCTATGACCTGTTGCACAATGTTGTAATTTCAGTAGGAAACATCACTTTTATGTGTGTGTGTCCGTCCATGTGCTTATGCCTCCTAAAGGCTAGCTAGGCAAGCATCTTTCCACTGAACGACATCCCCAGCCTACCATTCAGTTACTTATATAGAGTATATAAAGTTCTTTAGCCATCATCTGTCATTTGTTTATAGTGCTTTTCAATACCAACACATCCATAGCCTCACATTTGACAGTTGAGGAAATAAAAACAAGATGTTTATTGAACATATCATCATATGCCAGCACATTTATTAATCTATTTAAGTCTCATCACAATTTGATTACATAAATTATGTTATACATATTTGACAGATACAGAAACAAAGATCAATTTACTTGTCTGGGACACATAACGAAAAAATAGTAATCTTAGCCTTAAACTGTGGCTTCTTTCAAGCATTTCATCAGATAGCCTTTGTGCAAGTCAGTGAGGAGAAGCCGGTGTCCACAGTTATCAGCTTGCAGCTGGCAGAGGTAGGACTGGAAATCAGGTCTGCACTGACCAAGAAACCTGTGCTTATTGTATAATTAGGGTTCAGGCAAGAGTTACGCCTGCTTATTCCAGTGCTTGGATTCTCATCCTCCTGTGTCACAGGAAAAGACAAATGGGTTAGTTAAGGCCACTAGGCTGAGAATGTGGAGCTGGCACTCTGACCTTAGTGCTTTTTCTCTTTCCTTTATGCTGGTGAGTATTTCAGGGTGGTTTAGCCAAGCTTCAGTTCTAGAAAAGCAGGTGGCCAGTTATGTCTCCAGAGAGAACTAAAATTAAGTGAAAGTTCTTCCCAAATGTATAATTTCCTTTGGTCTGATGTCTTTATGAGACATTAATGTATTTAAGACAGGCTACTGATAGGGGTCAGGGTAGTGTACCTAGAAGCATTGGAAATCTGGCTGGGCTACGCAAACAAAAACATTCCCTTCAGGGCCAGTGACTGTAAGGTATGAGCAGCTCCCCACAGTGAACAGTGTGGCTGGGCCTGTATCTGCTCCTGAGTGTAGGCTATGCTCCTATCTGGGGAAGCTTCCCAATAACATAGTGAGGAGGTGGTAAGGTGGTCAGAGGAACTATGAAAAGTGTGCTTCAGTACACAGTCCTTGGAGTGCAGCTTCCTTTGCCTTCAGCTTACTTTTCCATTTTGAGTGCTTTCTCCCATACCACTCACATCCTTTTGTCTCCAAGTTCTGAAGATTCTGTAGTAAGCATAATAGAGCAGTCACCCCGGGTTGAGCTCCTGCAGTGCATACATACTGGCACTGTGCCAAGCCCATGGTTTTATTTAATCTTTGAGTCTGCCGCCTTACTAATATCCATATTCTCATTTTATACGCAAAGTGAGTTTTAAGTTAATTTGCATATTTGATGTTCTGAAGCTAACAAGTGGCAGAGGTAGGATTCCATCTTATATCTTCTTGTCATTTAGCACATATCTTTTCTGTGTTTAAAGCATCCTTTAAATGATCAGAGATCCTTCTAATGTTGAGTGGCACATAATAAGTAGCATTTGCTGTAATTGCCCAATATGAATGTGGCTTCTGGTGTTACATAGCTTTGTGCGTGTGTTCCATTCTTGTTAAACAATAGGAAGTGGCGTTTAAGTTAGTGGGATTCTCTGCTGTGTTGGTTACCGGTCGGGCATGCCCTCTGCTTATTGTTCACGGGAACACACTCAAGGAATTTTGCAGGAAGGCCCCCATCCAGGATGTTACTGGAAGATCTGCCTGGTGGAGCTTGTACAAACAAAAGTGTGACCCTGCCAACTCAGCCAAAACCTCTGCCTTATGCTGGGAGGCTTGATGACCCCAGAAAAAAAAGCTCTGTCTTCATCACGAAGCCAAAGAGCTGCTGCAGTGTGAGTGCCTAGGTTCCTACCTGCTTGCCCCAGAGCTTCTACACAGTCTCACCATACACTCAGATTGGTTTGCACATTGTTGCTTGTGGGAATTACGTGTGGCCCCTGAAATTGCTGTAGAGTTCTTAGGAAGAATCTGTTAAGAATCTTTTTTTAAAACTTTAAAAAAATTGTATGGCTGATGAGATAGTTCAGTGGAATAAGTGCCTGCAGGGAACAGAGTTTGATTCTCAGTCCCAGGGTGCACTGAGCTGGCCAACAATTTAGGCATGGTGGTGCATGCCTGTAATCCTAGTGCTGGGGAGGCTGAAAACAGGGGAATCACTATCATTATGTGTTCAAGCTGTGTGGTGAGACCCTGTACCAAACACATAAAAAAAAAAAAAGAAAAGTAAAATTGCAGTAAAATGTACACTTAAGAATTACCATTTTAGGGCTGGCGAGATAGCTCAGTAGACTTAAGTTCCTGCTTTGGCAAGCACAGAGACCAGAGTTCAATCCCCGGTCCCCATGCCCTGCCAGCCCCACCCCCAGGATGCACTGAGTCTGCCACCTAGTCCAGGTGTGGTGGCGCATGCCTGTAATCCTAGTGCTGGAGAGGGTGAAAACAGGAGGATCACTGTGAGTTTGAGCTGTGTAGTGAGACTTAAATACATGAAATGAAAGAACCACTTTAGGCCAATACATTTGGGAACCCTCCTGTCTCTCATTCCTATTCCTCATTTCTTTTCTCCAATAAATTTTTCTAATGTTTAAAAAAGAATATGATGTTAAGTTCAAGTACCTATGTTACAGAGTAATAGTATCACAAAGTTTCCCTTCTGGAGGGTTAAGAATATAAGTTTACAGACCAAAAATTAGAGAAAAAGAAGGATTACAAGAACAGCCAAATATTTTGGCCTTAGCCCTTCGAGGTCAGGGAGGACTCAGGACATAAGAGAACCTGTGCCGTAATATCCTATACCTCAGTGGTTTCCCAACTTTTCTGTTCAAGGAGATTATGGGACCACAGAGGAAATGGATTGATGATGTATAGTATGCCTAAAGAGAGTCACCTAGAGAGAAAACATTCTCTTGGGCTTTCACAGAGAGCAAGCTGGTCAAGCAATGGCCATGACTGATCCAGATGGCTGACACAACAGTTCTACAAAGCATTATACGTGGTTTCAGAGTAAATCCTGAGGGGATTTGACTGACCTTGGGAGATATAAAAGTTATATGTTTTGTTATGCAGGTCTTGCTTTAACTTGCCCTTAACCAGCCAGCAGAAAAGTTTAACCACAAGGCATAAAACGTGAAGCTAGATTAATATGCTGAGCTGTAAAAGGCTTAAATCAACAGCTTCTGACATTGCCAGTTCTGCCAATAACCCATTGCGATTATGGAATACTGGACTATGTATGCAACTACTTTCTTTTAGTTCAATGAGAAAAAAATTTTTTTTGTACCAACAATGATTAGAAAAATTACCATGTCTACATCCTGTGCTCTGTATAACTACTACAAGGACAACAATATGCATTGTATCAATTATTGGGAATGTACTACTAACGTGCTTTGAAAATGTCACATTTTTATTTCTTATTAAAAGAAAAAAATAACACTTTAGTTATTTCCAAGTATATGCTTCAGTGACATGGAGTGCATTTCCATTTTTATGCAACCAGTCTCCAGAATGCTCTTGATTCTACACAACCGAAAGCATACTTACCCACTGCATAGCCCCACTCCCGACCCAGCCCTGGCAACTGCTACTGCCTCTGTGAATTTGATAACTCTAGCAACTTCATCTTAGTGGACTTGTCTGGTATTTGTCCTTTCGGGTATGACTTACTTCACTTAGAGTCACACATGCGTAACAAGTGTTAGAATCTCCTTACTATATTGCCAGCCTCTCACGCTTTTTTTTTTTGTGGAGAAGGGTGGTACCAGGGATCAAACTCATGACCTTGCACTTGCCAGGCAGGCGCTTATGCTTCTGAGCTATCTCCTTGGTCCCAGCATTCTTTTTTTGAGACAATCTTTACCTTCTACTTCCTGCACTCTAGCCACACAGCCTTTTTTTTTAGTCCCTCAAGGGCAATATCCTTACCTGGGAAAACTGTCTTTCCACATACCGTTCCTTCTATTAAAAAATGATTTTCCTTCACTATCCTTTCTACTCTTACATATATTAACTTAAATATTATGTAGCTTAAATATTTCCACCTTTAGTTCCTGGAGTTCCAGGAAAGGTTGCTCAGATTCTTTTCTTACACTTAATTATTTTCTTGTAACTCTATATTATCTTTATAGTGCTTATCATAACTATAACTTAGTGGTTGTACATGCATTTCTTTCATGACTGCCTACCTTGAAAGACTATAAACTCATCTGTGTTCAGTTTTATATCCTGTTACTACCTATAAAGGTGCTCTGTAAATACATGAAGAAAGGAGTTGAATGGATGAATGAATCAGTGAATCAATCAATCAATACCAGAAAAAAAAAAAAAAAAAAACTCCATGTCTGTATGCTGAACATTTGATTTTAAAATGTGTTTGAGTTGTTTAGATTTCAAAAGGTCATCTAGCTGAGGCATAGGCTTTTGTCTTATCATTTCTCTGTTGATGAGAACTTCATTATAGACTCATCATTTGAAGATGCCTCAGGAGTTGCCCACACCTAAAGGGAAGCAAAAGAGCTTACGTTTTGTGAATGCTTGTTTTCCACCAGGCTTGATGCTGGCTACTTTTCGTGTATCATTTTATCTGTGTCTTGCTATTGCTCTTAAACAGAGATGCTGTTTTTATTTTTAATTTTTTCTCCAGATAGAGAAAACCAAGGCTCACAGAGTTGAAATAACTTACGTAAGGTGTGTAAGGGGCAGGTGTACAAGTGGGTGTGGAGCGGCGCTTTATATCCTGGGATAGAGCACCACCCTTTCACAAGGACCCTTCCCCTCATCAACTGGAGCATAGTCCCTTTTTTACCTGTTTTATAAATGAGGTCTCTGTGCTGGTTTTCTTTGAAGTCAGGTTCTATTACAAAGTTAAACTCCAATGTTGCAGAACAAATTTGACCCTTTCTGGCCTCATATTCTCCCACTATTACATCTTCCTCCATACTTTCTCCCAAAAATGCCCTTTCTTGTCTTCTGCAATTAGCAAGTGACTATTACATCTGGGAATTCCAGATCTCAAGGTGAGCTGTGCTTTCTGTTTGCTTCTCCCATAGAAGTTCCATTTCTCTGACCTAGCAGCAATCATAACCTTTCTAAATAGTGGTTTACAAATTTACTTTCCATCACTTGACTGAGTCTGGAAAAGTTGGACCTGGTTGGTCCCCTCTCTGGAGCAGCTTAGCTTAGCCTAGGATATGGCACATAGCACATGCAACGCAGCCAGTGCTAGACAAGCTAAGTCAGAGGACCAAGTTAGAGTGGGTCTTCAGAACCAGCTACTAAGTTCAGAAACCTGTAACACAATCTCAAGCATACCCTCATAGAACTCCATGGATGGGAGGTGCCTGTGATCGTAAGTATTATTAATCACTGGTTTGGAAAGGAATTAAAATATTTTCATAATATAATGTTTCTTTTTAAAAACAGATGTGTCCCTAACTGTATCAGGAGGAAGTAATTAGATGATTAAAAATTCATAAGCACTATCATTTAGTTAAAGCTAGTATATCTGCTGTCTTGACTGGTACTCTATATCTGTTAGATGTGCTTCTCTCAATCACCCTGTATGGTGTCTTTTAAATCTTCATTTTAGAGATAAGGAAATGCAGGCTTGGAAAAATTAAATATCTTGTCCAAGAATAGTTGCCTTCTATAAACCAGTCTGGCTGACTTCTAAACCAGCGTTTTGGCATCACCTGAAGCACCTGATCTAGCATGTTACACACCTTCAGACTTGTCCCTGAGCCAGCACTTTGTCCTTCCACCCAGCCTTTCCTGTGCCTAGGGTCCATTGGTTCTCTCCCCTCCTTTTCTCCTCTTCCTCATTGTAACTCACTCTCCATTTTCTTATAGTTTCTATTTAGAAATTGATTCTGTATTTGTATCCTGAAATGGAAATATTTTTGATGATGTCAATAGTGATTGTACACTGTTACATTTAGAAACTGATATTAATAACTTGATAATGTCACATTTGCATTAATAAATACAAATATATTTTATTAAGGCTAAATTATACATAATTATTTTGGTTTTTTAATAAAGCCTTTTAACATTTTTTGAATCTCAGTTTATACTTTAAAAATATATGTTTTTCTTCTGTTTAAAATATAAATATAAGGGGCTTGGAGAGATAGCTCCGTGGCACACGTGCCTGCCAGGCAAGTGCAAGATCATGAGTCTGAACCCTGGTCCCACCAAAAAAAAAAAAAAAAAAATATGTCTCACAGTGTAGTGTAAAGTAGATTAAATAGATTTTATTACTTTTTTTTAAAAAAACAGTAGAATATCTATTTCAGATTAGATATCAAGTATAAGATTGAAACATTTCATTGAGGTCTTTTTTAGAGAAGTTTAAGAGGTTTTTTTTACAGCCTTAGATTCATTTATTTTCTGCCTCCTAGTATTTCAGCAGGATTAAGTTTTCGAATCAGTGGATCAAGTTTTAATTTTCCTGTTCCTTCCTTATACTGACATATGCTTTGGCAGAACAAGAAAGAGACCTAAACATGTCAGCATGATTTTTGTTCAATGAATTAAAAGCCATAAAAGTAACAAGATCTGCTCCAAATCCCTGAAGTCCTGACATGGTGGTTTTGTC
This sequence comes from Capromys pilorides, assembly GCA_004027915.1. Taxonomy (NCBI): domain Eukaryota; kingdom Metazoa; phylum Chordata; class Mammalia; order Rodentia; family Capromyidae; genus Capromys; species Capromys pilorides. The sequence goes on along the minus strand of PVKN010013945.1, from coordinate 7,527 downwards.
CTTTTTGGTCCCAGGATTCATATTACTGAGTTTGAGCAGTTTTCTGCCTGGAAGCATAAGTACATGATTTATTTGGAATAGATTATAAGGGTAAGAGCATGGAGTAGTAGAAAGGATAGGCCGGAAAGATTTGGACTTGAATTCCAGTTCTGTCACTCAAGCCCTGGGTAAGTCACTCATCTGTGAGTCTTAACTTTCTCACTAAAAGAGGGAGTACTGGTACTTAATTTAGTATGAAAGCATTGGTATGAAAATCCACGAGCTAGTATACTTAAAAGCACTCACCTGGCATAGATAAATTTAGTAACAGTAGCCAAGATCATTTTTGTTTTATGAATTCTTCCAAGGAGCAGAATCCAGGATTTATTTATATCACAGCTGTCTACTTGGTCTTAAACCTTTTCTCAGAATTTTCTAACATTTTTTCTCATCAGAGGAAACACCAGATAGATGTCATTAAGTGTTTAGAGGCTACTCATCACTATTCCACACTGAACATGTGCCCAGAACTTGGGATTGTCCTTATTTGGCAAGAACCATGTTGATGTGAGAGTCAGAAAGTATGTGCCGGTGATAACCATTTCAGGGCAGAGGAATTTTGTTATACTAATATCGACTTTTGAGTCAGGCCAACCTGGGTCTGACTATGAGTAAGATTATTATTATGGTTTGTGTCTAGTTGTCCCTCTAAAGCCTCATGCAGTCATGGGGCAGGGACTTCTAGAGTTTGAGACTAACTTGTGATCCACTGGGATTATGTGTCTTAGTGCTGCTGGGATTATGGATTTTAGTACTGCTAGGATTATGGGTGTGTGTACCTTCCCCAGCCTGGGGCGAGAGCCTGACTGTATATAAGAGGGACAGAGCAACAGACTCTCTCTGTTGGTCTCCGTTGCTCTGGTCGGTCAGTTGCCTCTGTTGCAATTGTTGTTCTGCCACCACAAACTGCTGCTCCCTGCCGTGTGCCAGGCTGCCTTGGAACCCGCCAAGTATGGACTGAAACCTCCAGTAACTGTGAGCTGACTAAACCTTTACTTACTTCATTTCGGGTGTCAGGTATTTGTGCCAGCAATGAGAGAAGAGTAACTAAGACAGATATCCACCTTCTTTGGGCCTCATTTTTGTGTTCTGTACGTGGGGTTCATGATCTTAAATGACCCTCCATAATGTGGCTGCCCAGCCTTTTCTCTTACCATTTCTTTCTTTGCTCCAGCCAGTTCCCTTAATGAATCATGGTCTCTGCAGCTTCATTTCTTTGTATATGCCCCTTCCTCTACCTGGAAATCCTCCCTTGCCTTACCTGATTTGAATTTAACTCTTCAGATCTTGGTGAGGTAGTGATCTTAGTCAAGATGGGTTGGGCTGTTCTGCAGTGACAGTCAATCCCCAGATCTCTATGACTTGTCCCAGAGGAGTTTATTTCTGGCTCATGGCAACATACTATGTATTGCTCATGACAGCCATACTGGGACCTGAGCTGATGGATTGTGAAGATTATAGAGGGCTGTTACTTACTTGTTTTGAACAAGTAAATAAAATTTGCAGATTTAAAGATAATACTATTTCTGTAGTATCATCGTTCAATTTATATTGCTTTCTTTAGTGGGCCAGAGGTAGAGTTACGACTGACATGCCAAGGCTAGTACTAAACAATTCACATGCGTCATCTCAGGTAGACTTCACATCAGCCCTTTTGTCCCTGTTAGGCAGAAGAGAACTCTTAAAGAGAGGAGGTCCTGAATGCATCTATATGGTCCTGAATGCCTGGTAAGGATTTGGTCCTACATCTGCCTACAGTCCTGGCTTATGTTCTAAAGCAGTATTCTTACCAGCTCTCATCTAACTCTCCTGAAATGGTATTAGACTCTGAGCATGCCCGTGCCCCTGAAGGTGTCAGAAACATGAAGATCCTCAGTTGACAAAGTTACAGTTTGCTGAGCTAGAGGACAGAGTAGGTTTAAGTTCTTGGATAGAGGTTAATGTATAGAATTTTTTTTTTCTTTTTATCTTTTATTAGAGTAACCAGGGAGCACAGGGAGATGCTGGTGAAACTGGCCAAACAGAATACCAACAAAGCCAAAGACTCTTTACGGAGGGTTCGTACCGATGCAATGAATAAGCTGAAGAAGTCGAAGGACAAGACTTCAGAGGATACCATTCGACTCATAGAGAAACAGGTATTATTGCCAACAAATGTACGCTTATGTATCTGACCTAGAGGATCATTTGTTCATATTTGAAGTGTAAATAAACTGAATTTAAACTAATTTTTTATTCACATAACCAATATTGACTGACTTTGTATTGTGGATCTAGCCACATGATGCCCTGGAGGAATCTGTAAAAGAGCATAGGGTGTTATTATATATTTTTCTGTGTGCCAAATTTACATTTTCATTACTTCATTTATCCCTGCCATTCCTTTGGTGCAATCATCAGCGCTGCCAAAACAAAACAGTGTGAGAGAGAGGTAGGGAGGACAGTGAGGTTCAAAGAAGTTCAGTAGCTTGCCCAAGTCACAATGCTGGGAAGTGGTAGAAACAGGGTGTAGATACGGGCAGTTGATCTCAGAGCTCATTTGCTTATGCTCTGCTCTCTAGTTTTGTGTTGCTAAGAAGCGAGCTTTTACCTTTTCAGTGATCTGAGTAGTGGAACTTGAGCAAATCTTAAAAGAGCTCATGAAGTAAAATAGAGACAAGAGGAAACATAGAACAGTGTGCACATAGGTACATGCAGTATGAAAAGAAAGTTGTTCACTTAATTAGTAGGAACTGAACCTAGGAGAAGACTAGGTAATGAGAAGGGAGACCGGCCAGTCCATGGAAGTGCTTACATTCTAGGCTGAGGCATTTGAACTTTAACTTATCTGAAGGTTCCCATATTGGCTTTGTGTATATGTCTTACTTTCTTCATTTCTGGGAAAATATCAGACACCCGCAGTTGAAGGGAAGAGAGGTTTATTTTGACTGAAGTTTCAGTCATAGTGGGCGTGTTCCAACACAGGACAGCATGGCAGAGGGAAATGGCAGTAATCCACCTCTTTCAACCAGATCCACTTTTTAATAGCACATTTAGCTGTGAACTCATCAGTGGATGAATCTACCAGTGAATATAGCAACCACTGTGGATATACATGTCACCTCTGAAGTAGTTGCATAAACAGCTACTCCAAAATTGGATGATTTCTAGTATCAGACCTTATTTCTTATTTTCTTTTCTGTGGGCCACTGGGGTATGGCTTGTTCTAGGCTGGGTTCTCAGTGAGCCTAGCTCTAGAACTTGGATTGGCTTCAAGTCTGCTTTATATCTCTTTCCGTTTTCCAGAAAAGTTTCCTGGAGCATTTTTCTTGGCAATTAAGTCCAATCACTCAAGATGTATTATTATTATTATTTATTTATTTATTTATTTATTTATTGGCAATTAGGAGAGTTTTTATTGGAAATAGAGTGGCTCTTCGATTTCCAGGAAGGGTCCTAAGAGGGTAGCCGCAGGGCTCCTCGAGCCAGCACTACTTACAGATAAACAGAGCACAGGAACTGCTCATTTGTTTAGTGGCCACCTGTCACAGTTGAATCTGTGGCTTTAAAATGACTAGTGGGAACTTAAGGTCTCTAACCTAGCTCCTCAGCCTATGGTCAAGCATGTTTTAAGCACCTGCTCTTGTCACATTTGAAAGCAAGTCACACCGGTTAAGCCAAATTTTAGTATAGGCAAATACTGTATATTCACAGAAGTCTGAGGGATGGAATAAATAGTTGTCAAAGAATAATCTAATCTGCCATGGTATCTTTTTTTTTTTTTTTTTTTTTTTAATGCATTTAGTACAAGATCTAAAGAGTCTCACTCCACAGATTGGATTCAAAGTGAATCTCCTGTTTTCAGCCTCCTAAGCGCTGGGATTACAGGTGTGCACCATCACGCCCACACTCATTCACAGCCTCAGCATGCTCTGGGGGTGGGGCCAGCACAGCACTCTTGGGATTGAACCCTAGTCCCTGTTCTGCCTAATCAGGTGCTTTAATCCACTGAGCGCTCTGGCTGGACCTGCCATTATATCTTGCGTACTTGAGGAGTTCATAAAAATACAGGTACCTAAAGCCCTACTCCCAAAGATTAATCGATGAGTATATGGTAGGGGCCAGGAATTTATTAAATGCTTCCTAGGAGATTTTCATACAGAAATAATTCTTCTCCTTCTCCTTCTCCTTCTCCTTCTCCTTCTCCTTCTCCTGCTCCTGCTCCTGCTCCTGCTCCTGCTCCTGCTCCTGCTGCTGCTCCTGCTCCTGCTGCTGCTCCTGCTCCTGCTCCTCCTCCTCCTCTTCCTCTTCCTCCTCTTCCTCCTCTTCCTCCTCTTTCTCCTTGTTCCCCCCTCTCCACCTCCCCGTGCCCCTCCTCCTTTCTTCCTTATTTTGAGGCAGTGTCTCACCATGTAGTTCAGGCTAGGCTGGACTCAATACACAGCCCAGGCTGCCTTTTAACTCACAGGAATCCTCCTACCTCAGCCTCTTGAGCACTGAGATTACAAGCATACACTGCCATGCCTATCATCCTAATAGTAGCTTTCTTGAAAAAACAAAATTTTTTTTTCAGGTAGTGAAGTGATCATTTGAGATTATCTGAAATTTTTTCAGATACTGGGTTTATTAACAATGACTATGGCGGCATTATAGAAAAACATTGCAAGGAGGGTTGGCCAGATAGCTCAGTGGACTAAAAGGCCTGCTTATGCAAAGTGCAGTGGCTGGGGTTGTGCCGTGCTGGCCCTGCCTCAGGGGTGCCCTGAGAAGGTGATTAAGACTGGGCATGGTAGCGAGCGCCTGTAATCCTAGCACGTGGGAGGCTGAAAACAAGAGAGTCATTACGAATCTGATCTATGTAGTGAGACCCTGTAGACTCTGTACTAAATACGTAAAATTTAAAAAAAAAAAAAAAAAAGAAAGAAAGACAGACAGACAGACATTGCAGGGCTGGCGAGATAGCTCAGTGGACTAAGCACCTGCTTAGGCAAGCACAGGGACTGGTTCGATCCCCAGCACCACATGCAGTGCTGGCCCCACACCCATGTGCACTATGGTGCATGCCTATAATACCAGCTCTGCGGAGGCTGCAAACAGGATCACTACGAGTCTGAGCTGTCTAGTGAGACCCTGCACCAAATATATAAAAGAAGAACAAAAACAGATTTCAGGGAGCAAGACTAGAGGCAAGGTGACCAGGAAGACTGCTGCAGAAACCCAGCCAGTAAGTGATGACAGCTTGAGCTGTGCCAGGTGAGAAGAAGGGTAGGGAAATGCACTTAGCAGCATTGAGGAGAGGGATTAGTGGTCGGTGGTTAGTGTAAAGGGTTTGGTGGGCTCCAAAGGCCCCTGCGCACAGTAGAAACATCACGTTAGGGAGTTGGCCTGGAACATGGGCAGGATGGGCAGTCAGTAGGGAAGGGGTCAGAGCAAAGAGAATGGCTCGAAGTGAGGCATAAGGTAACGAGCTGCTCTTCTGGACTGCCGGTTAGAAGGCTAATTGTAGGCCAGCCACAACAGTTACCCAGGAGAATTTTACCTGAATGCCTGGCCTTGCTCTTGTATTTTTGATTCTGTATGTCTTCCTAGGAATATATACTTTTAAAAAGCTTCACATGTAATTCTGTGAACACACATGTGGAAGATAAGGACCTAAAAGCCTTGTCCTGTAAAAGAAAAAGACTGTTTTGTGCTGATGTCTAGTGACCTTGGGAAAGTTGTTTCTTCCCCCTATAAACAGAGATTGGGAATTTCTACCTTGAAGAGTTTCTCTGGGATGCTTGAAAGGCCAGGCATGGTGGTATGGACATGTAATCCCAGCACTTGGGAGCAAAGGCTTGAGTTTTTCTCAAAGAATAGCCTGAACTACAGAGTCAGACTTTGTCTCAAGGAAAAAAAAAGAAGCACCCTTGGAATACCTGACTCCTAAATCCTCAAGGCTCACTGCTTGCTGTCTTTCTTGCTGTCTTTCTGCCTTTGTGTTTGCTGGCATCAGCTCAAGGATGCATTTCGTAGTTTAGGCTGGCTTTCTTCTCTTTTGTTTCTTTTCATCCTTGTTAGATCTTCAGCCTTATTTATTGCTTTTAAGTTTCTCGCTAAATTACTAAAATAGCCAGCTGGGCTCCAGTTAGTGAACTTCTTCCCTCAGCCTCCCAGAGTATTAAGATTGCAAGCATGCACCATCACACTGGCCAGGCTGGCCTTTTCTGACCATATATCAGACTCAGAATAGATAGGGCCCTGGCCCTAGCCCCCGCTGGGCTAGCTTCTTGTATGTTTCCTAGGGGATTCTGCCTGTGCAGTGCATGCTATGTTTTCATTGCTTCCTGGTGGTAAGCCTATGAACCCAGCAGGTACTTTTTACTCAGGACATCTGCCTCAGGGACCAGAGTCCACTGTGCACCTTGAAGAAAGACCAGTCAAGTAACCTGCTTGACAGAGACCCTGCTGCACTCCCTCATTTATTAGCACTGGTCTTTCATTGTCCTCTTCAGATTAGATTTTTTTCTCACCTTTCCTGTTGGTTTATTTTTTCAAAGTGAAAGTAGCTTTACTAATTTTCTGTTACTAAACTAGTACATGTTTATTATAAAAAAAGAATGAAGAAACTCATAGAAATCTCATCATGTAGAGATGGCCGTTAAAGCAGTCCTTCAGGCACCCTTGAAGCATATTTATCACACCGTATGCTGTATTTATCTTCCCAGGGTGAACATTCTATTACAAATATTAACATTTAAGTGTTAGTTCCTCCCTTACAGTTAATACTTTTGTTTACTGTTATATGGTGAAAAATTTGGATAGAAAACAGCCGGTTCCTCATTTTGTTCTTTTTCTGTTAGAAGGCATCAACCTAGAGTTTATGTATAGATTTTTTGTTTTTTATATGAACAAGGGTGTAGCTGATTATTGCTTTATTAGCAACTATAAAAAATTTTACTTTTAAGGGCCAGTGGTATAGCTCAGCAGACGTAAGCGCTTGCTTAGGGAAGCTCAGGGGCCAGGGTTTGGTTCCTGGCCCGGCCTGCCGCGTGGGGCCCCGCTCTTGAGCATGCTGAGCCGGTGATGGAGTCTGGGTGCGGTGGCGTGTGTGCCTGTAATCCCAGCACTTGGGAGGCAGGAAACAGGAGAATCACTATGAGTCTGCACTGCATAGTGAGACCTTGTACAAAAAAAAGAGACAAAAAAATTTTACTTTATTTCTGATTATCAAAGTAATAAGTAATGTTTCCTTATTGTAGAAAATGTAGGATATAGAAAACTAAAAATGGGAAGAAATTCATCCCATAAGCTCACGTTGCAGAGCAGCTGCTCTTCCTGCTTTGGAATATTTTTTTCAACACTACATAGTTTTAAACTATGATTGAGTTCATAGGGTATATATGCAATTTTGCATCCAGCTTTTCATTTTCTATTTGGCATTAAAGCCATTAGCATTTTTTTATGTCTTGAAATTCAAAACATTTTGTGAATGGTTATTTCTAAGGCCTGCTAAATAGTTGATCTTAT
>PVKN010013944.1:0-10682 GCA_004027915.1 Capromys pilorides | reverse complement strand
CTGGGTCAAATAGAACCTCTACTTTCAGTGATCTGAGGCCTCTCCGCAGTGGTTGCACCAGTCCGCACTCCCACCAGCAGTACAGGAGGGTTCCTTTCTCCCCTCATCCCCCAGCATTTGTGACTGGCTGACTTCTTGTTGATAGCCATTCCTCCTGGCGTGTGATGGAATCTCAGTGTTGTTTCAATTTACATTTCTTCAGTGATCAGTGATGGTGCCAATTTTTATATATTTATTTGCTGTTTAATGTCTTCATCTGAGATGTGTCTATTTATAGCAGTTGCCCAGTTTTGAATTGAGCTTTTTAATTCGGGGGATATCTGATTTTTTGAGGTCTTCATATGTTCTAGATAGTGCACCATAACCAAATAGGGTTCATTCCAGAGATGCAGGAACATTTCAATATATGCAAATAGATAAATGTAACACACCATACTAATAGAGCCAAGGACAAAACTCACACAGTTATCTCAATCGGTACAGAAAAATTGTTTGACAAAGGCCAACACCCATCAATGGTAAGAACCCCACAAACATTTTCAGTGCTCTTTACTTCAATGTGATAAAAGGTATGCATGAAGAATCAGTAGTCAACATCATACTAAATAGACAAAATCTGAAAACCTTCATTCTAAAATAAGAAATAGACATGACAGCTCAGCAGACAGGGACCGGGGTTTGATCCCTGGTGCCACATGCCACACTGGCCACACCCTCAGGTGCCCTGAGCCAGTGGCTGAGTCCAGGCATGGTAACACATGCCTGTAATCCCAGTGTTGGGGAGGCTGAGAACAGGAGGATCACTATGAATCCCAGCTGTATAGCGAGACCCTGCACCAAACACATAAAGTAAAAGATAAAATAAAGATCAAGACAAGGATGTCTGCCGTCACCATTCCTGTTCAATACAGTTCTAGAAACATCAGCCAGAGTGCTTAGACAAGAAAGAGGACTATAAAAGGAACAAGGATAGAAAAGGAGGACACGAGACTGTCACCCTTAGAGATGACATGATACTTTGCATAGAAGATGCCAAAAGCCCCACTGAAAGATTACTGGATTGATTAATCAAATACAGCAGCACAGCTGGATACAGTAAGTACTCAAAAATCCAAAGCCATACTGTACATGACTAAAAAACTAACAGAGAGAAAATCAGGGAAGCAATGTCTTTCACAATAGCATTCAAAAAACTGAGCTACCGAGGAGTTGATCTAACAAAGAGAGCAAAAGACCTTCACACTGAAAACTATAGTATTCTGAAAAAGGAGATTGAAGAGGATATCTGAAAACATATCCACTTTGAACAGGAATAAAATACTGGTTCTATCCATTATCAGGAAGAAAAATGCAAGGTATAAGGAAACTGATAAATAATCCAATAAATAACTAAAAGTTTATAATTGAAATGATAAACACCCCTAGTCAGTTCCATTAGAGATACTCATGTTGGAATGTAAATCTTTTAAAAAGTACAGGCTTGGGCCGGCCAACAGCTCAGCAGATTAAAGCACCTGCAAGCAGGCGCAAGGGCTGGGGTTTGATCCCCAGGCCTGTTGTCCTGATCCCTGCAACTGAGTCTTGGTGTGGTGGCGTGCACCTGTGATCCCAGCTCTTGGGAGGCTGTGAACAGGTGGATCACTACAAGTCTGATCTAGTAGTGAGACTCTGAACACCCTCTAGACTCTTGGGCTGGGGCAATTGCTAGGTGGTCTACATGCCTGCCTGGCAAGTGCAAGTGCCTGGATTCAATCCCCAACATGCCCTGCCAGTCCCAGAACCCCAGCTCACCACACCAGTCACCAAAACCTGGCATGGTGGGGCATGCCTGTAACTCTAGCACTGGGGAGGTTGAGACAGGAGGATCACTACAAGTCTGATCTGCGTAGTGAGACCCTATACCAAATAAATAAACAAAAAGATTTTAAAAATTAAAACAGAAATAAGAAGTAGAGGCACGTGGCATGTTGCTGGGATGTCTGTTCTTGTAAGGTCCTGGTTTGCATAGGTGCATTGTTTTCATGTTGACAATAGAGTAAAAGCACCTGACACAAAGTGAACTCTGAATAAGTGCTTGTTGATTCATTGAATGAATGGATGACTGAATGAGTACACAACCACGCCTCCGCCATTGGCAAGTGGGGAGGTCGTCATGTGACCATGGCCTTTTCCCTTTGTAATCTTAGAGTCCTTAGTTTTCAAATCAACCTCCAAGTATGTTTACAAGCATTTTTTTTTCTGAAAATTCTTTTATCATAATTTTCTCTAAACTTTCTGTAGAAGGTTAGTTTCATATACTTATCATAATGTCATAATGACAGGACTCCAACTAATTCCAAAAAGACGTGTGTCCTAGGTCTTTCTTTCTTTTCTTTTTTTTTTTTAACCGTTTTGTTGTTTGATACTGGGAATTGAACTCTGGGCCTCATGCTTGCTAGGCAGGCACTGTGCCACTGAGCTACATCCCCGGCCCAAACAACATGTGGTCTTAGTGTGAGTCTGATTTAATTTTTTTCAGTCAGTAGAAAAGAAAGCATCAGGTCTTGAACTTCTGTACAAATGTCTAAAAACATACAAAACACAAGCTGGCTCTTCCCAAAGCGCACACTTCTCCTGGTGTTTATAGTAGATTTTGGCAGCCAAGCCCATGAATTTCACCCAGCAAACAGTGCTCAGAGCAGCACCTCCCAATGCCTTTTTGGCAAAAATGTTGATGCCCTGGGAGGTGCATGCTCAGAAGCTGGGCTTCAGTGGGAAAGGAAGGCAGGGGTGGGCCTAAAACCAAGAGAAGAACAGGCGCTAAATCTGCTCCGTTTGGAAACCATTTCTCCCATGCCAGTAGTTTTATTTTTACATTTGCAGTGCTTTGTAGCTGCTCCCTAAATCTCATTTTTTTCCCCACTGGCTCTCAGAAAAATATTTAACACCTCTTCTTTTTTTCTTTTTAACAGCTACAGGTAAATAAGTTTATGGCATTTCAAGATAAAGAGTGTTTTTTAAAATGTTTTAAATTTACTATGTAATTGTTCATTATTTTTCCACATACTTTGAGGTTACTCAGAAGTTGAAGTTGCTTGTAGAAAAGGTGTAAAATACAGTAATAAAAAATAAAGTAAGCACCAGGACCAAGATCAAAATTAAAGAGAAGTGGGCATACACGGGTAACCACCCCCACAAAAATAATGCTCACGTCACACTGACTGACAATACTGGTTACAGGTGAAAAATAAAATCACTTTGAGCATCCCGGAAAACAACATAAAAGAGGTCAGTAGCATAGCGCTCATTTTCCTAAGGAAGAAAACTTAAAGAGTCTCAGTTAAAGCAAGGATTCGATACCGCTCATGTCTGGATGAAATTATCCTGTGGGCTGAGATGGGAAATGCTTAAAGACAGCCTCAGCGAGGTCTGTGAAGCATCTGCGGATGTCCATGGCGTAAGACCACTTCTTAAGCCCCTCGGAATAGGTCGATTTCACTGTGCCAGAGGCCAACGGTAGAGCGCGCCTCTCAGTCGGTGCTAGAGAAAGCAACTATTCTGGGGAGGGGCAAAAGGTAAAGTCTGCTACAGGACAGTAAACGAAAGACAACCTCATTGGGCTAAAATGCCGAACTTCGAGGGTGGGAGAAGGGAAGCCGGTCTGGGGCTGTTAGGTTGTACCCCAGCCACTAGCCCAGACCTGGCACCTGGGCCGTGCTGTGAAAGGACAGGCTGAAGGCAGCAAGGTGGCCTCAGAGAGAGCCTGGACACCTCAAAGTCAAGCCACCCTCGCGCTGGGTGTGGCCAAGTTAGAGGACTCCAGCCCAGGTGCTGCAAGAAACCAGAAACAGAACAGAAGCATTTTATAGGCCTGCACCAGTGCTCCTGTCCCCAGAACTGTCGGGTGCTGAGACCCAGGAAAGAGATTCCCCAACACAGGCATTTTTTAAAAAATGATAATAAGGAAGTTATTTCTCCCATGTACAACAGGACTGCGGGACTCAGGGACACTCAGTACCCTGTCCATGATTGTCAGTGTCCCCCACAGAGGGAAGAGACACCAACAGAGTAGGGCAAAAGCAAAGAAATCTCAGCTCTGAGGTAAAATCAGAAAACAACTCACAGCAGGGGACTGATACCTAGAACACACGAAGATCTCAAACATGTTCACTCTTGCCCAAAATAAAAGACCCAAATGAAAAACACAGGCACCTGAAATGAACAGACACTTCTCAGAAGTATAAATGGCCAACGAATATATTAAAAAATGTTCACCATCACTGACCACTAGAGAAATGCAAATTAAAGCAATACTGACTTTGTACCTGACCCTAGAAAGAATTGCCATTAGGAGATGAGATAATAACAAACGATGGAGAGAGGGTATCGGCAAAGGAGCCCTTCTACCCTGCTGAGAGGAATGGAAAGTAGTACACCCACAGTGGGAGTCAGAATGAAAATTCTTCAAAAACCTAGAACTAGAAAACCCAACTGACCCAACGATTCCCCTTCTAGGCACCTCCCCAAAAGTCAAAACATCATATCACAGTGACACAAGCCACCTATGTTACTGCAGCACAGTTCCCAATAGCTACATTAGGAAGCGATCTATGTGTCTATCAACAGATGCCTCGATAAAGAAAATACAAAACAGACTACCTCTGAGCTACAAAGATGGATCAACTTGAGTTGTTTGTAGGAAATGGATGCAACTTGAAAACATAATCCTGAATGAAATAAATAGGATGGACTCACACACACACACACACACACACACACATATACATATATATATATATATATATATAGTATTTTAGGAAAGGGTCTACAGGGTGTTCAGAGTCTCACTAGTAGATCGGACTCAGTGATCCGCCTGTTTACAGCCTCCCAAGAGCTGGGGTTACAGATGCATGCCACCATGCCCAGTCTCAATTGCTATCTCAGTGTGCCCCAGGGGCAGGGCCCACAGGGCAGGCTGGGGGATCAAACCCCAGCCCCTGTGCCTGCTGTCAGATGCTTTAATCTGCTGAGCTATTTGGCCAGCCCTCGACACATATTCTTAAATATCACGTGGTTTCTCTCAAGAGAAATGCAAAGCTTAGATTCAGCAAACACCAATATAAAAGACAGAAGAAAACAGGAAGACAGCTCTTTTGCAAGTGAGAAAGGGAATGAGAGATAGAGGGTGGGAGGGGAAGAGGATGTGGAAAGAAACAAGGTGTGTTGTGTAAAAGACTTGCTCCCCACAGTGGCTGTAATCATTGCATCACAAACACAGACTAAAACAATGAAGTAAAAATGGGAGGAGGGGATCTAGAGACAGAAAGAGGGAGGCTGGAGGAGAAGGGAAGGGGAATAAAATGAATTAAGAGAGGCTAAGTACAGGTGACTGCTCCTTAAGATGAGTGAGAATAGTATAGACTACACATGTGTGTCCATAAACACATCAGCCTGTGTCTAACGAAACTGGAGCCCAGGTGAAGATCTTGCTTTTGAACATGTTGGCATGAGCCCTGGATAAAATCTACATAAAAATAGAAGCGATGGATCAATTTCTTTTGATTGCTCACCTATCAATGTATAAAGACATTAAATGTTGCTGATCTAAGGAAATTCCAGCCACATACCGGAATAGGAATTGAATGTGAGACTGCTTCTCCTATAAATGAATCCATTCATTCTACCTTGGCTACTAAAGAGCCTGTACGTGGGTTTGGCTCAAATAACCATCTTGAAACTGCCAGTAGACTGCATTGATGTTCATAAATGTATTGCACAGTGACAGGTTATTTTGCATTAGATGCTTTTATGAAGTTAAACCTATTACCACATTGGACAGAATAGTTTGAAAGCACCAGGTAAAATAAGACATGGCCTAAAAATAACTTAGCTTTCCCCATTACATCAGGCCTAGTAGAGCTAGCCAGCTTCTCTGAGCTCTTTGTCACTTGGAAAGTAATGAAAGAAGCAAATGACATAAATAACTTGATTTTACGTGATCAAGACACCAAACAGTAAAGAGTATTATCACACTTGTTAATGTTCTGTAAATGACCATCAGAACTTTGTTTAGACTAAAGATTCTGATTAGGACTCCAATAGCTTCCCATTAAATTTCTTTACTGTCATGATGGTAAATTTTACATGTCCACGTGGCTTGACCAGAGAGTGTCCAAAAGCCAGAGAGATGTCACCTTCGGGCGTGCCTATGAGCATGCTTCAGGAAGAGCTTAGCATCTGAGTCAGGATTCTGAGTAAAGAATGTCGCCATCCTCAGCGGGCTTGGGGCAGCACCCAGACTGCAGCGAGTATGACTAGAACAGAAAGGACAGAGGAAGAGTGAATTTTCTCCCTTGCTTGAGTGGGGACATCTACCTCCTCCTGCCCTTGAACACTGAGGCCTTCTGGTTTGGACTAGGCCTCACCTCATTGTCTCCCTGGGTCTTCAGTCCTTCAGCTTGGGGCTGGAGCTAAGGACCCACCTCACTGTCACTGCTGTTGACTTGTGCATGGCAGAGGGTGGGTCACCCTAACTTTGGGATCCAGTCCTTCTGAGTAAAGCTATGGATACCTATATACTTCCTATGGGTTCCGTTTCTCTGGGAAACCCTAATATTTTAGGGCTTTCAGTTGGGAAGTGTTTATTTTGGGCCATGCTTTCAGAGGCTTCAGCCATGGTGAACTCTCTGCTACCAGTCAGTCGAGGTTTCTTTTGCTCAGTTTGGTTTAAAATCACAAATTTGGCAGAGTGAAGCTTGGCGAGTAGTTCTGGACTTGGAGTACTAATGGCCCCTGGCCTTTATTGTTACAGCCCTGGACTCCAGGCTCCAGGTTTCTGCTGCTGGTCCATGCAGCTGCTGGACCTTGCCATGGACCTCCCTACACCCAAGAGGAAAATGACCTCCCTTGTTTGTGTGATATAAAATGGTGCAAGCTGTCTTATCTTTTACGATCTGAACTCCTCTCACCCTGCTGGAGTAAGTCAAGAGGAGGCCCTTGGTGTGCTAAGCCCCTCCAGCCACTGCCACTACAACGGCTCAGTGCCAGTCTGCCATGTTGATCATGGCTTCTGTTGGCTGCCAGGGCTGGGATGCCCTGCCAGCTGCTTCCCCGTCCTGGTGAGGCCACCAGTTGACACTCGGCTGCTTGCCTCTGAAGTTCTTCAAAGCTAACAGTCGATAGTACTTGTATCTCTTTTTAAAAATCCCATACTGCTCAGGATAATCCCAAGGAGACTCACGGGAGCTTCGGAACCTACATGAGCAAAGAAATAAAACATGAGTAGTCTACAGGACCCCGCGAGGGAGACCTTATTTGAAAAAGGTCTTGCTGTATCATGAAAAGCCTAGCACACTGAGGGGGCCCCCTTGACTTACTCCAGCAGGGTGAGAGTTCAGATCGTAAAGGATAAGACAGCTTGCACCACTTTATATCACATAGACAAGGGAGGTCATTTTCCTCCTGGGTGTAGGGAGAGCCACATATGCCGGCTAGATGCACAGCATGTTAAGGCACCCGGTCAGTTGGGTGTAATGAAGAGGAAACCCTATCTACTTCTTTCAAATTGAAGAATCTGTATTTAGAGATTTTACTTTCAAATCAGGACAGATAGGACATATACCCCAAATTAGATTCTGATATTCATAGAGCAAGTGAATTGGTCCAAGAAAAACCAAAAGAAGTAAAGCTGCTCAAGGAAAAAACAAACATTTTAATTGTTCCAACCAAGAGAGACCATCCAACTCTATCAAGTCATTCTAGTTATTAATTCCAATAAAACAGGAGTTATTGCAAGAGTGTTTTTAAATTTTAGACTCAAAACTCATTTCAAAGATGTCTGTGGTAAGCGGGTCATGCGGGACCACAGGCAGGCAGCCCCTGACAGGTGCTGTGGGATCTTCACCCAGACCAACAAGGTGTGGTAGTTGGGGGAGGCCAGGACTGCAGGAAGTCACCGGGCTGCCACTTGAGCAAGTTAGGAGACATTCAGAAACACTGGTGTTGAGAATTGTAAGTGAAAGAGAAGCAGCAGTAGTGAAAGAAATAAGTGAAGAGAAGTAGAGCTGGGCCCATGGCACCCCAGCAGGGCCGAGCACCTCTCTCTCCGGGACTGAGAGGAAATCCTGGCCTGGTCTCAGGGATGCAGACTTGGTTCCTGGACAGAGAAGCAACCCAGGCAAGGCTGCCTGCCTGCCGACCCTGAGCGTCCTGCTGGGCAGGAGGCTGTCTAGCACTGCCCGGGGTGTAGGCGGTGCTGGGATGGGGAGCCACGTCATCAGAGTCTCCCACAGGGCCTGAGGACAGAAGCGCTCGCCTTCTCGCTGGCTCCAAGATGCAACTGCCTCTTCTTTCCGGGAATCCAGAAGGCATGTAAGAGTAGGCCTGGGCTCAGGAAAAGGTGACCATGACAGAGTGGCTAGGAATGTGAGGGAGCAGGGTGTAGCCAGGTCATGGGAATCCCAGCTCCAGGCTTCAGGAAGACAGCCGGTGATGTGGCTGACAGGTATTGTGAAACCCAGCTGGCGGGGGTTATATTCAGCCAGATGGAGAAAAGTACTGTAAAATAAAACAAAGCAAAAGCTGGTAGTTTGAATATTGCAACAGGAAAAGAAACTAACTCTTATGAGGTCTGGAACCAGAAGGGAGGCTGAGGGGCAGCAGAAAGCCTGTGGGTTCTCAGAGCCATGCAGACCCTGCGTGCCAAACTGCCCCCGGGCTTGCTGTGAGGCACGGTGCACGCCGCTGCGCACACACTTGTCAGCAAGGGATGCGGAGACCTTTGGAACCCAGGCCACCAAGCCAGGCCAGCCCTCGGGCCAGCTGGGCAAGGGGCTGGGGGCAGTCCGGGCTGTTCCCACAGCCTCACTCCCAGGTTCAAAGCCACCGGGACACCAAATGTAAATCCCACAGCACTCACCCGTGACATACGGGCGTACAGCCTGCCTAGGTAATTCGGCCAACTTTGGGCAGAGGCTGGGAGGGAGAACTGTGAACTAAAACGTTTGTTTTTTGCAATACTTGTAATGTCAGACAGAGTCCAATATTAGAGGTCTCGTGGCAAGGAGAAATATTTTCATTTTAGATATCTCCACAATGAGGAATATCGGTTGAGGCAGGGGGATGTTTGCTTTTGCTTCTGTGGTTCTGTAGTCCCATGTTATCTTGCCATGTTATCCCAAGATTAGTTCATAAAAATCATCCCATTTTATAAAACTGTGTTGCTGCTCAAGCTGGGGCTAAGTCTCTCTCTCTCTTTTCCTCCCTTCCCATTTGTATTTCCGTCCATTCTCAGACCTTCACTCTCTATGTCTGTTTTTCTCATCTATGTGATGTGTCTGTTCTTACCTAATTTTTTCTAGCCTATTTTATATTACTAATGCCCTTTTACTGTTTTAGTTGAAGAGTGGAAATCTTTTCAAACAAGTTTGTGTTATATACATAGATATATGTTTGGCTTTGTAGTGGCCAATGTTGCTGGTAGTTTTTCTCTCTGTTTAAAGCAACACTGAGAATTGAACTTGGCACTTGGAATAAGTGAAGTGGTTGTTTTCACATTGAGACGTATTATATCTCAGGGAGTATCATAAAAACAAAGACAATTACAAAAGAATGAGTAAATAAAACACACACATACACACCACCACATACTAGTGGAAAAGATCAATTCCAACAGATGCACAAATCTCAACATAAAAATATAGGAAAACAAGGAAACCAGATGCCTCCAAAAATGAATTACTCTAATGACTGATTCTGTACAAACTGAAGTAGATGAAATGCCAAAGAACGCACACAAAATTGATTGTTAAAGTTATCACTAGACTCAAAGGAGATGTAAATAAACAGCTGAATGAATTAAGAAAGACAAAGCAGGATGTGGAAGACCATTTCAACAAAGAAATAGAGATCCTGAAAAAGAACTAAATGAAAATCCTGGAAATGAAAATCCCAATAAATCAAATTAAAAATCTGAATTGAAATTCTCTCCAGTAGGCTAGATGAAAAAGAAAGAATATTAGGGCTTGAGGGAAAGATGGATAAACTAGAACATTAAGAGAGTAATTAAGAGAAAAGAATATGTATGGTCTCTTGAGTGCAAACAGAATCTGTAATATTCTTAATATGAACAAAATATACCATTTTTCTAGGTAGGGGAATGGGAGTAAAATGAGTTATATCATGTACAGGTACAAATTCTCTATGATAAATGCAATCATTATGTATTCTTAAAAGGTACCAATAAAATCTAATGAAAAAAAGACGCATTTATCTCAAGAAGAAGTAACTCAGGCTAGTAGCATAGAGAAAAATGTTCAGTAAAGTTAGAGCAAAACATTTCCAAATATGTGAAATAAGGTGGACATCCAAGAACTGAAAGTATTTGGAACCCAAACTATACATAACCAGAAAAGAACCCCTACACAATATATCACAGTCAGAAGGCGAAAAGTTCAGGAAAAAGAAAAAATATTAAAAGCTATGAGAAAAATAACAAATCACTTAGAATGTCAAACCCATCCTGATAAGCACAGGTTTCCCAGCAGAAACTCCAAGCCCAGGAGGGCTCGGAATGATGTATTTCGAGTCTTGAAAGAAAAAAATTGCCAACCCAGACCACTATATCTTGTCAGGTTGTTGTTCAGAGTGGAAGGACAAGTGAATATCTTTCAAGATAGGCATAAGCTGAAGGACCACTAGGTCAG
>PVKN010013943.1:0-19553 GCA_004027915.1 Capromys pilorides | reverse complement strand
AAATGTAAAGATTCTGTGATAATATTTTTGAAAATACCAATATTAAATAAATGAAACCTGCTTAGAAAAAAAACTGTACATATACTGAACATATTTACATATATCACAAGATACACTTACATATGTGTAATGGTTTGAGTCTAGTTATCCCCCAAAGCCTCATGTGTCACAGGCAGACTTCTAGAGTTTGTGATTAACTCATCGTCCACTGGGATTATGGCTGTGAGTTGTGCTGGGATTATGGGTGTGAGTACTATACCCAGCCTGGGGCGGATAGCAGCGATGCACCTTAAGGGAGACAGCCTTGCTCCCTGGAGCCATTGTTGCTGCCACTCCCCTTTGCTCTCTGCCCTTTGCCACCTCTATGAAAGGTTGCCCTCTGCCCTGTGCCACTCTGTCTTGGAGCCAGCTGAGTATGTACTGAAACCTCCAGTAACTGTGAGCTAAATAAACCTTTCCTTCCTTCATTTTCAGTGTCAGGTATTTGTCTCAGCAACAAGAGAACAGTAACTTCTCTTTTATACGTATAACAGTATATATAAAACTGTGAGATTTGAAGTAAGTAAATAATTAATTTTAATAATATAATCTTTTTATTATATTTGGTACAGGGTCTCACTGTGCAGCTTGGACTCGTAATGATCCTCCTGTTTTCAGCCTCTCCAGTGCTGGGATTACAGGAGTGTACCACCATGCCTGGTCTCCTGGTGGCCAGCTCAGCAGGTCCAGTGGCCAGGCTGATGTGGCATGCGGTACCGGGGATAGAATCCTGGTCCCTGTGCTTGCCTAAACTGGTGCTTAGTCTGCTGAACTATCTTGCTCAACAGACTAAATAGATTAAACATTTAAGATTAGGTATATAAAAATTTGTATAAAATGTGAAATTTGTAATAGCTCACTAAGTTGTTTTAATTCCAAATTTAATAGAAAAGCCTTCACCAAAGGTAGACTATTCAGTTTTCCAAAATAAAACTTGTCTAACGTTATTGTCCAGTGTTGAAGCGCACTGAGTTTTCATGTTTAGGATTTTGAATTCAATATATATGGTCACATGCAGTTTTAGAACTGTTTTCCCATGAGTTATCTAAGCAGAAATTGCAAAGCTAAAGTAGTCATTTCCTTCTTCCTTTTTAAAAAATATTTATTTGGTACAGGGTCTTGCTATGTAGATCTTCCTGTCTCAGCCTTCCCAGCGCTGGGATTGCAGGTGTGTGCCACCATGCTCAGTTGCGGCAGCCAGCTCAGCTCTGCGCCGGCATGGCATGCAGTACCAGGGATCAAACTTGTGTCCTTGTGCTTGCCAGGCAGGCACTTAGACTGCTGAGCTATCTCCCTGGGCCATGAAGTATTCATTTCTGTAATGAGGTCACAAAGAACTACTCCATAGACAATAGTGTCAGGGTAAACCAGAAGTCAGAGGGATTCATAGGACGTTTTTCCAATGCTCAAGTTTTGAGGTCCCCAGTAACAGCAGCCGCGGCCATGACCCTCCCCACACGGATGCATGCAGACGGAAGAGGAAGAGGCATGTGGTATGATGCATTCTTCCCCTTACCCCTGTGCTGCCTTTCTGCTTGTTTGGTTACTGGCTCTGCCTTGGGATTAGCTATTTGCCTGTGCGTGCGTGCGTGCGTGAGTGTGTGCGTGCGCATGTGTGTGTGTGTGTGTGTGTGTGTGTGTGTGTGTGTGTAGTTCTCCTGGGTCCTGAAGCCTTTTGCCTTTTTACCCCAAATCCTGCAGCCTCAACCTTTACATGAAGCTTCTTTAACCTAACAAGTGTTTTAGAAGAATTTTTTTTTTTTTTTTCTTCGCTGGCTCAGGCTGCTTTAAAGCTGGTCTGGGGATTGAACCGCCGTCCCCTGTCCCTGGTTGGGATTGCGGGCACAGGTGCTTAAACCACTGAGCTAACCCGAAAGCCCGCCTATCAACTGTTTTAGTATAGAATTTTTATTCGTGTTTTTGTGAGTTTGTGTGCTGTGTCATCCAGTTGAATCCATTCACAATGGTTTGGCCCTTACTCTGTTTTTTTTTCTTCCACAAGCCCTGCAAGTTTTATCTTGGCATTCTGCTGATCACAGGTAAGAACACGAATATTACAGGACAGCAGAAAAGTCTCCTCGTGTGAGAACACAACATGACACTTTCACAACGTGACACTGTGGACACTATGTGAGCACATCACTTCTACCTGGAAGTACCAGCAGACAGTGTGGCGGGCCCATTAAGTCCATGAGACAGGCTGGGGACACTGGACAGCCAGCTAAGCTCCCAAGAACTAGCTGCTCCACAGCAGTGTCAAAGGACAGTTCCATCAAGGTCAAATCACCAAAGTTACGACAACCTGCACATAAAGCCCTTGAGTATATATGGCTCACAAAGTGACAACAGGTTATTTTGAAGTATTTTGTCATTGGTTATCCCATCATCAGTTACTATATTTCTATGATATCCAGGAACATTCTAAATGATGTAATTACAGAATCCACGCATCATTACAAGAAATAAATGCCAGACTTTTGTGCTCTTATGGGAATTTCTTCTATCCAAAGTACTTCCCTATTTATTCCAAGGAAAATGCCCAAAGACCATGACTTTTTCTTAGTGTATGTTTTTGATACTTAATAATGATATTCATCTTGGGAAACTGATACACACTGCAGTAATCCCTACTTCCCCTTGCCTCAACTCCCTTTGAGAGCTTTGCCTTTTAGAATAACTTTTATAAACTGCATTTTTTGGAAGTTCTAATCCTTCTAGTCACTGACTCTGTATCTTGGAGCACTAGTTACAGGAAATCTCTTGCAGTTTAAATACTTGAAGTATAACAATGGTACCCATAACCTTTATATGAACCAAGGAAACCAACAGTCTTGGCTTGCCTAGACTAAGAGTATTCCTAGGGCACAGGATTCAGTGTTTTAAAACTGGAGAAAACCAAATTGAGCAAATGAGCCGGACTTCCAAGTTTATGATGAAAGCAGACATCAAGCTTGGCACTTAGTTACATAAACCACAACAAAAAATATGCTGATATCTCAATTTCAAAATGTGAGTCACAGAAGCACTGCAAATGTGAAACACCAGGAGGGCAAAAGTTTAGTGATACAAAGATAGGGACAGGACCACAACCTCCTCTCCTCCCAGCTCCCAGACCAGGCTGGGAGTGTTCATGGATCTCCTTGAAGGAGTCACACTCTTGTCTCTACATTTTTAAATTTCTTTTGTGTATTTTTAATTGAAATCATATTGAATCATATTCTGCTGGAATGCAAAGTCCGGACTGTCCAACTTGTTCTTTAGCACAACTTGTAGACGCACTCTCAAATGAATCAGTCCATTTAGGTTCACACACGCCTGTGCAAGGGGGTGGTGTGAAGGTGGCCAAGGCCACAACTCGTGCTGGTTGAGAAGTACCTGTGTTACACAGAGGCCCGCAGGTCACAAATCTCGGGTGCAGTCGTGGTGGGGCAGCATCATCAACATCCTCCCTCTATCATTCAGGGAACATTTACTAAGCCATCTCTTAAAAATATTTCTTTAAGCAGTGCTCAGGGAGGAAGAGGAAGAACATGAAAACAAGGTCCTAGCTGTGTTCTGAAATGGTGTTGGGCTGGCCTGACAGTCAAATCTCAAAAATTTTTAGAAATTCTGCAAGCCAGCTTTCAACACAGCCACCCTCAACATCAGCCACCAGCCATGTGGGGGTGTTTATACCACAGGACATTCACGAGATCTCTCCGCTTGCTGAAGAGTCGCAAGTTGAACACTGACTTGTGTTCTTTCTGGAGGGAAAGGTGGCCAGGATAACAAACTACCTCTAAATCAAAACAGAAAATGGAAGAGCTACCCTAGGGGTGCCACTGCAGTGAAGGAAAAATCAGGCTTCAAGTGGTAATTCAAGCGTAGCGTCTAGAAAGGAAGGAAGACAGCCATCTTGCCTAGGCAGGCGCTCAGGGAAGGGGTGAACAGCCCAGGTAGTGGCATGTCTGTCAGGACAAGGATACGGAAGATGCAGAAAAGCTGGAGGTCAGGCAAGGGTGACAGAGGGGAGGGCTTCAGAGGCGCTGCTTTGGACTCTGTTCACGTAGTGAGGAGGGACTGGAAGATCTGAGTGGAGGAGTAAGGTTCCATCCCAAGGAAGTCACTGTTACTTTTCAGTATTGAGAACTGAACCCATGGCCTCTGCAGTGAGCTGCTCCTGCAGCCCTTTTTATTTTTATTTTATTTTATTTTTTTGTTTTGAGACAGTATCTCCCTAAGTATCCCAGGCTGTGCTCAGATTTACGATTGTTCTGCATCAGCCTCACAGAGTTGGAATTGGAATTAGAGGCATGTGCTACCATGCCTGGCTATACACTTCATATATATATATATATATATATATATATATATATATATATATATATATATATATATATTAAAGCATTGCTGTGAATGTCGTGGATAAACAGATGCTTTATTTTTATTTTTTGGCCAGCTCAGCCTGCCTTGAGGGCGTGGCTGGCGTGGCAGGTAGTGCCAGGGATCGAACTGCAGCTGCCTGCTTTTGCCTAAGCAGGTGCTTTAGACCGCTGAGCTGTCTCGCTTAGATGCTTTCTTTAGGATGGCATCAAATCAGACAGCCCAGCAGGTTCTGTAAATGATTGTTGCAATTGCTCAGAGTACCAAACTTTGTAACATTTAATGTTGAAACACTTTTTTAGAACCATGCAAAATATTGAGTTAGAGAGCAATAATAATATGGGAATGAAGCTTCTTCCCTAGGAATACACATTTTAAAACATAGCTATTGGGGATGACTTGGACATTTTCATATACTCAAGCAATGTCTTAGGTACCTGGTAAAGGGTTTGTTCGTTTGTATCTTTACATTTGTCTATGCAGCTAAAAGGAAAGAATATGTAAGAATAACTCCAACTTTGTTGTCATTTATAATTCAAACAGCTTGCTGGTTTTTATTAACACACAACCTCAGAGAGACCTTGAGTTGCCCTATTTGGAGTTCTGA
Organism: Capromys pilorides; assembly: GCA_004027915.1. Classification (NCBI taxonomy): domain Eukaryota; kingdom Metazoa; phylum Chordata; class Mammalia; order Rodentia; family Capromyidae; genus Capromys; species Capromys pilorides. The sequence goes on along the minus strand of PVKN010013943.1, from coordinate 14,545 downwards.
TATACCGCTCCCCCTTCAAAAAGTCACAGCACCACGTGAGAAAATACTCATATGACGATACCACTTGTCTTGATTCCCGTTTTCCTATCTTGGACTAGGAGTTTGTGCTCAACCCAAAAATGTACAGCTGGTGATGTCTGATGAACAAGACATTCACGTCGACACAACTGGTTTCTTCCTGGTAGGAGACAATTACAGCGCCAAGAGCTCGGCAGCTCAATGGCAGAGCAAGGAACAGGGGCTGCAGGTGGGGGCCAATCCCTCACTCGCACTGGCCTCGGGGCAGGAGAATGCCTGGGCTCAGGGATTAGGAGACACTTCATGCTTCTTTTACCATGCACTTGTGACAGACTGAAACAAAGGCCCCAACCGAGTTCACTGAAGCAAGCTTTTATGTGGGAGACTGCGCAAAGCTCCTTAGCTTTGCCCCGACCCAGAATCCCACACCCACTGAGGTGAGACAAGAATGCAACATTTTCTCTTCTGCACCTGCAAGCGGGGAGCACATCCCAGAAAGATCTTATTTCCGCTTCACATTCGTGCTAAAGAACAAAGTCACGTCTTGTCTGGGTGGTGCTGTTTGTTTTCCAGTCTGTTGGCATTAAAATCACACCGTAAGCACCTATCATGTCTCATGACTAAATCCTTTTCAAAAGATCTGACTTTCTAATACTGATGTCATTAGGAATTTGAACAGAACAAAAATCTAGTGACTTAGCTGTTTCATATTACCATGGAGGAGAAAGAAAAAACCCCACCACGGTTCCATTAGACGTAACAATTAGGGTACACACCACACGGACTATACACACTGAAAAACTTAGCCCACACATTCCAACAAGCTGTTTTGGTTTTGTTCCTTTCAGTTTTTAGATTCAGCTGCTCTGCATGAGATGTCACACACAATGACTGGGTCTGAAATGCTAACATGGAAAAGCCCTTTTGTTTTTTAATTACTAACTTCCCAAGTTCCATTGCTAGAGTTTATATAAACCTCCTGATCAGTATTGAGTGACTATTGTGTTCCAGATAGGGCATAAGACACTTTTGTGTGGATTAACATGGTACAACTAAAATAAATTGGTCTCTTTCAGCACTTCCTTCTTAGAAGAAAACTCTATCAGGGCGATATTTGGGGGAAACGATGTATGTTTGCTGAAATGTGAAGAGCACAGCAACCTTTTCCTTAGTGCTCTAGGACGCGGTCCCTAGTAATATGGTTAGGACTGCTGGCTCGTGAGGCACGGAGCTGAGTACTATACCACATATCAGAACTACCCAGAAGGGGAACTGCTCCCATTAAAGCTATGTGCCACTAAACAAAGAAATATTTAAAAAGGCTTAAAAAACTGTTCATGGTAAGAACAGCTTTACGTTAGAAGAACCTCCACATAACACCTCCAACACTATGGACCCTGACAAATGACACAATCGTGGTCACGAAGACAGTTGTCTTCCTAAGTATTCTACATATGTCACAATGATTTCTTTTGGTCATAGATCCTTTGCTGTTGAAGTTCAAGCTTATGTAATTTGCTTCTGCACACTCAAGAACTGCCTCCACATGGATCAACGCACATCTCAACGATGAAGTCCACCGCCCCTCACCTCTTCCCATGTGTCACTGTGCCACCCGTGATCACACTGCATGTGGCTGCTATGGTCCCATATTTTCTAATGCTTTATTACTTTTTCACACACAGAAAAATGAAAGCATCACAAGATACACAACCATGTATCCGCTACACAGATACTACAGTGGACATTTTGGATTACTTGCTTTTAAGTTGCCCGTTCATCTTCCTTCTATTCATACTATGGTTTTGGTGATTTCAAAGAAGTTGCAAATGTATGTGCACTCTACCCCTAAACATGCATGTTAGTAACTATAGTATATATTCACATTTTAAAATAAAATTTACTTGAAAATGCATAAGTTCTGTGTGCACTATGTGACTAGTTTTGGTGTTACAGAGGAGTTGCTGCATTGCTGTACAAGTGGGAAGACCAGTTTTAATTCAGAACCTGAGCAGAATTTGACTTTTTTTCCTGTATTTAGGACCAGGAACCCCGGGTCAAGAACCTCTGGACTCAGATGTCAGAATGCTGAAGCAATGAAGAGCACTCACATTTTCGAGCCATTCAGGTAGATTATATTGCAAAGGAAATACTTTCCGCTTGCACACTCTCCCTCTTGGAAAGTACTGCGGACACCAGGAACCCGGGGAGCAGGAGACCTTGCTGTCTCTGGCCCTCACAGCAACATTTGCAGGCAGGTATTTTTATCATCCTATAAGCTGAGAAAGCTGAAGCACAGAAATACAAGTTGGAGAAGGGCTTCCCATTCCCATTCTAGGCCTGCTGAAGACCGACGTATGGTTTGTCACCAGCTTCTCACAGGCTGACACGGCTTTCATGTTCTTACTTTTGCTTCTGTCATTTCAGAGCGGAGGCAAATCTGAACGTGGCTGGGAAGGAGGCTTGGAATTTTGATGATTCTAGCTTGTGTTTCCTTCCCTGGTCAACCCTTTTTAACTTCTGTATCCTATTTATCCCAGGTGCACGAGTGACTTGCGCCTCCCCTGCGAGGGAGACAGCTGCTTCCAGTCTCCGAGCGTCTCCCTGTGAGCTGGCTTGAGCACAGCACGGCCCCACGGACTGCCTTCCTGCAGGAGCCACGTGAGAAAAGGAAACGGTAGAGATGGCTCCTCACTCATTTCAATCAGCATGCGGTTGCCATGGGAACCACACCTAACTGCCCTTCTACCTTGTTCTCCTTGCTGGTTTAGGTGTTCAATATTTGCACAGAATTGCTTTCGTTCTCTGATTTACGATTTAAAATTTATACCACTCTTTCTTTTGAGCACTGAATGAAAAAAAAAAAAAAAGTCATTTCAAAGACAGAGCATCCCTAACTTTTTTACCACAAATGAGGCTAGACCATTCCCCACTTATTCTTTTTAATTTTTTTTATTTTTAAAGAATACAAAATAGTGATAAAAAAAAAAGCATTAGAAACAATACAAGATTTCACTAAACAAAATAATAGGAATTTAACAATGGTTGCTGTATTACATGATGCTATCTTCAAATTAGTTGTTCACTTTACCAGATATAAATGTGTAAGATTTGTTTAAAGAGAAAAATAAAACAATAGCAAAGAAATTATAAGAAATTCAAAAGAAGAAAAAAAACTCAGAATTAAAAAAAATTAAGCATTAACCGCTCCTTTCAAACGACCAGCAGCGAGTACAACCCTTATGGAAATCAGTATGGGAGATCCCTCGAAAAGCTACGTTTGGAGGTCCCATTCAAACCAGCTGTTCCCCTCCTGAGTATTTTCCCAAAAGAACTGAAATCATCATACCACAGTGATAGATGAGCACCCACGTTTATAGCAGCACAATTTGGCATAGCTGTTTGTTTAGCCGTTTCCCCACTAAATCTGGGAAATAAACCAAATGCCCATTAACTGAGGAATGGATAAAAAAGATAGGGTGTTTTTACACAACGGAGTATTATTCAGTTATAAAAACGATAAATTTGAGGCTTTTGTAGATCAACGGATGCAGCTAGAGACTAGATCAGTGAAATAAATCAGATTCACATGTGCAAATGTCGTATTCTCTCACTAGTGAGAACCTGAAGGAGTAAAGACAACCTCACTTTTTCTTGAAGCTTTCTTTCTCTGTATTTGTCCCTCCCTCAAAATCCTCCTTTCTCTCACACATCTGCACCATCTGAACATCAGTTTTTTAAAATATATTTTCAAAAACTCGGTAGAGAAAGTCTAAATATATAGATAGAAGACTCCCAGCATCTTTGTACAACTCTGCAATTAAGCCAGGGTAGCAGCTGAAGGAAAAGGTGGGGTTCACACTTCCATCTGATGTCTTTGCATTTAAATACTGAAGAAGGCTCCTTTATCCTTTACGTTCAAGCATCAAGAAACAGGATGCTCCTTGGAGGTTCTGAGGAGACAGAACACTCAGCCACTCTGTTTCAGTGGTTCCTGCGGCCTCCTGGCCAAGGTGCTGCCAACCCTTGATGGCAAAGTGATCTTCCATGACAAAGAAGCACCAGGAGGCATGCAAGGCAAAAGCTGCCTCCTTGGGCTGAGGCGAGGCCAGCCGCCAGCAGCAATCCCAGGATCTCAGCACAAGGTGCAGCTCAGAGGCCTTGAGGTCACCTGTGAGGGGCAGACACCTACATCCAAGGTGCCTAGGTGACTGGGATGTCACGAGGCTAATTCAGCTGGCCGGACGGTGAGTTGGGGACCTCAGGCACTCTGAGCCCCCGCTCCTTCCCTGTGACACGCCCCACCTTGCATTCTTCTTTCATCCCTCACTCCCCGAAGTCTTTCTGCTGTGCTCCATTTCATGCCTGAACACCAACCCCCTAGTTGGGTCCCTACACTTGTTTTCTTTCCCTCTTGAATCAAAGAAAATAACAAATGATGACTTTTCACCCTTCCTTAGAGAGGCTTCACATTTTCTTCACCATTTGCTGACATTTCTGTGTTTGTCATAAATGCCAGTCACAAAGTTTTAGCTTGGTCTTCAGGTCTCTGGTGGGATGGCTTCTTTATTCCTTTGGAAGTTTCAGCTGCTCTTCCAGTGAATACGCGCATGTGTGTGGCTGTTTTGAGGGTCAGTTCTCTGGTTGGGAAATCTCTTTCTCTGCCAAGGGGACTAAGGAAGCCCCTGCCCAGAGGGAGCCTGGTAGCCCCATATATCCCTGAGCTAACAGTCAGTGAGTTAATTCCAGCGGCCCCTGGTCAAGTGGTGTGGGCAAGAAATAAACTCTATTGTACTGAGGCACAGCAAAACCTAGCCTATCCCAATGACACAGTGCCCAATGTGTCTAACTTCAGATAATAAGTCCTTGGCCCCAAACCGCAAGTTAGGGGTACTTAGGAGTCAATCTTAGTGAAACAGTTGTTTATTTCTTATTTCAGTAAGGAACACCAGTGGTGAATAATACACATAATTTACTTGAGACCTCACAGCTGGTAAGTGGTAAGGCTGGACCTTACCCACATGGTATCACTTCGAATCCCATTCTCTACTTCCACGTGGGTGTGACAGCAGTCAACTCTTACAGAAAGTGAACAGGAGAGAAGATTCATTTTTATTAAAACAACAGAATGACTCTGAGGAGGCAATTATAAAAACACCACAAGTCACACAAGAAAATCTACACTTCTGTATTTAAAAATGAACACTAATACTGACTGTATCTGTCAGGCTTTGCAACATATTATTTCTTCTTTCTAGCAATAGAAAAGTTTACAAATAACTATGAAGAAAAACTGAGATTCTTCTGTTAAAGTTACTCTCAGGTTGAGCAAGTCTAACTCGATAGATGTTGAATCTGAGTAAAGTTCAAGTCATCGTATTCCTTGGAATTAAGTGTGCAATGCCATACATACCAAAAAAGATCTGAAAAGATAAATATTAACTCCTGCTAGAAAAGAGATCAAGATATACTGCAGAGTGAGAATTTAAACTGATGTCAGACATTCTTATGTGGTTTTTGGATACTTTCCAATACTGATAGATTCACTGATTATTTGTGTGATTAACACACACAAAATACAGTAAAGCACCACTGACTTCAAGAGTATTAATTGTCATAGTTGCTCAGATTGCAAGTATCAGCATACAGAGTTAGTCAAAGTGAAAATTCTGAACATTAACTGCTATTGTCAGAAAACTGATGGAAATTATTAGCACAACCATCTCAGCCATCCCAAGCAACTACATCAAGGACAGCAATGTATAATACAAAACCCATGGTTCAATGCCTCTCATCTTAGTCTTCTAAATGTGTACTGGTCTTAATGTCTTATCAATTATTATAATTTCTAAAATCTTTAAAATAAATTTTAAGACAAGGAAAAAAATTAAGATTTCTTGAAAACAAGTGTTAATTTTCAATTATTTATCTAAGCTCACATAACTATATCTGTTAATACGGACAACACTGAACATTATTTTAATGTTAAAATAATTATATTATAACCACTGTTAATTAGCTTTTCCTGTTGTGAAAATCTGTAACATATGCATTGTTGTATGTCACCCTGTTTCTGTCATTTTTTCCAAGTGTGTTTGCTTCTGTTTTTACTCTTCAAAATAAATAAAGTCGAACTTTAAAAAAGAATACTAAATGTCAAGATTTAAATAGGCAACTGTAACGAGGAAGTTGATCAGTATCACTTGGTAAATGACCAAAAAATAAGCATTGCTTAATGTTCTGCTAAATATACTTACATTAAGAAACAACTGTTTGGAAAGGAAAGAAGAATAGTATGTTTCATGCTTCACACTGCATATTCAAATTGAAATATTTTGTGATTTCTTTTGTAATTATATTTACTTAAGGGATTAAAGAGGAACTCCAATAAGGAGGAAAAAGAATAAAGTGGGAAATAATCATGATATAATCACAATTGTTGAATTCCTATTGCTTTTTTAAATAAAATTTTGTATCAGTTCTAAAGTCTCTCTTTTAAAATTATTGATTTGGTATAGGGTCTCACTATGCAGTTTAGACTTGTAGTGATCCTCCTGTCTCAGCCTTCCCAGTGCTGAGATTACAGGTATGCATCACCACGCCTGGCTTTGGTGGCTGGCTTGGTGTAGGGTGGCTGGGCATGTGGTACCGTGGATTGAACTTGGGTTCTTGTGCTTGCCAGGCAGGCACTTACTCCACTGAGTTACCTCCCCAGCCCTGTATCATTTCTAATGTTTGTTTTATTTTTTCCATTTTGTATTCTTTACAAAGAAAAAGAAAATAATCATGAATGTCAAATGTTGCTCAACTTCTTTCATGATCATAAGACACATATATGCAGAAAGAAAATCAAATAACTATATAGCTTCAAGCATTTTGATAATTATAAATATAAATATAAACACTTCAAGTGCAACAAAGTTTTATTTTACTTACAGAAAGGAAACTAGTTTTGAATGTCAATTTCAAATTAATCAATTAATTATATAACTCAATATAGTGATACACTGTTGCTCCACCGTCATACCTTATTTTGAGACATGATATGTTATATAGGAATGGAATTATTTTCTTAATCAAATGACTAGCTTCTCTATAGCCTTAGAGAAGATAAAAGACTTGGACTCCATAATCTTAATTTGAAACTAGTTTCTGAAATGAACATATCAGTGGTATTTAAAAGTAATCTAAATACCCATCCATCATCTATCTGTACTGACCTGATTGGCTTATCTATCTGTACTCATACTACCTTTTCATCCTGATCCTAGCTCTTAACTGGTGAACTTAGAATGCAGGGAAAAATGTTGACTGCTAGGTACAAGCTGGGCAGTGGTGGTAAACCTCGGCATGCACGCTACAGTGGGCATGCAGAGCCCTCTCTGTTGGCATGTGAGGTGAGCTGCCCCAACACTGCCCAGACACCCAAGCATTCAGACTTAACCATGTGTTGATGCTTAGTGATAAACACATGGGTTTTAGGTTATTATTTGGGTATTTAGTTTCTAAAAGTTTTGCCATCATTGCTGTAGGGGATTCACAGATATTGGGTGCTATGTTTTGTCTAGATGTGGCTTTCAATGGCTTAGTTTTAGAGATAAGCTCTGCTATTTCTGTTTTTACAATTCCTCTGAGAGTTGGCACCCTACTGCTGCGCTACATCCTCAATCTTGAGAGTTGATTAGCATGTACAATTTGTTACACCATTCATTATCAATATGAAAGTGTATGTGTTAAGATGCAAGGAATGTTTAAATGATGCCCCTAAAAATCATTTAGATTGTAAGCAAATTTCTGTTTAAAAATATGAACATTATGCCTCAGCATTCAGGGATTGGTCAACAAACCACCATTCTTATTCTAAAGATCATTATAAGTTTAGTGTTAGACCATTTAAGGATACATGAGATGGAGTAACTTAGAAAGAAGAGAGGTTGATATCTCAGTTCTGGAGGCCAGGAAGCCCAAGAACATGGTGCTAGCATCTGATGAGGGCCACAGGCTGCATCTGAGCACCATGAAGACCATCCCAGGGTGAGGAAGGAAGGAGAGATTTCTAGAGGGCAGGAGCAAGAGTGAGCCCAGGAAGCTAAACTGACTTTTATGAGGAAGCTACTCCTCACTAATGGCCTAAGTGCCTTTTGAAGGCCCCACCTCTCCATACTGACACAGCAGCAATTAACTTTCAAAAGATTTCTAGGGGAGATCCAATCCACTGCAATCACTAAATAAAAGTAGTAGCTCAAAATACAAGGAGAAGAATCATGGAATTCATGGTGAAAAAAGTACATTCAGAAATACGCTTAGAAAATCATTGCCCCTCTGTCTTAACACATTTTCAGCTAATCTCTGTGACATCTGCCCTCACTAATATTTTAGTGGTCAATGATCAAATCTCATGTGTCTTTACTGCACCATAAAAAAGAACAATGTCATGAATATGGCACAAGGTGAGAACCATCATACGAGCAATTAATAGCACTTAACTATATTGAAAAACATTAAGATAAAACATCTTATCAGAAGGGCAAATGATTTGAGCAATATTTAAAAGATGTGATGATACAGACATAATTATAGACTGTTTTAATAATTTAACTTGCTCATTTGCTGCTTTTTTAAAAATCCTGATCCAATTCTCATGCTTTAATCTTATTTTTAACCTATTTTTAGAAGTATTTCCTCCTGCAGATTCATCTATTATCTTCATGAGTATAACCACGCATACAATTTTGTGTGCCTTTTCCTCCACTAAAGCATCTCTCCATTAAAGAAGGGGGAAAAGAAAAAAAACAAAGAGAGAAAATAGTTTAAATGTCACAGATTCTACAGCGTCAGAAATAGTCTACAATCTATGACTAAATACAAGTTCTTTTCCTGTGTCAGAATTTAAAGAAAAACAAACAACATTTGGGAACCTTGTGATTGTCAAGAAATCAGTCACTTGTGGTGATCATTAATGTGGATATATATATATCCACATTATATATAATATATATTACTTATATATTATATATATACATAATTTTTTTCTGCACAGAGAACAGGATTCCTGCAAAAGCAGTTCATCAGATGTTACCATACACTTAGAAGACAACCCATTTGTGGCCTGTGCATGAGGAATCAAGGGACCATCAGCAGCCATCGGATCACCACAGCTCTCTGCAGCCTTCCTTTCAGAACTCTGCCAATATCCTGAGAAACTGGAGTCCTCCCCCAGTGCTGGTGGGGTTGTGAAATGCTGCACCCACTTTAATGTTGACAGTATTATTATTATTATTATTATTATTATTATTATTATTTTAATTTATGTATTTGGTACAAGATCTCACAACGCAGCTTGTACGCATAGTGGCCCCCCTGTTTCAGCCTCCCTAGCACTGGGATTACAGGTGTGTGCCACCATGCCTGGTCTCAGTGGCCAGAGCGGGGCAGGGTCAGCATGGCATGTCAAGCAAGTGCTTAAACCACTGAGCTATCTCCCCAGCTCAGCAGCATTATTTGTGATAGCCAAACATGGGGACCATTCAAATGTTTATCCACTGAAGAGTGGATAAATAAAACATCATATGTTCACAGTAGACTATTTGGTAAAAAAAAAAAAAAAAAAAAAAAAAAAAAAAAAAAAAAAAAAAAAAAAAAAAAAGGAAGGAAGACAGGAAGGAAATAAGGGAGGAGGTGAGGAGGGAAAAGTGGGAAGGGGAAGAAGAGGAGGGAGAGGAGGAAGGAAGGAGGGCGGGAGACAGACAAGCAGCAATAGTGATACCTGCTACAACAAAGAACCTTAAAGTATTAAGGTCACAAAGCCAGGCACAAGAGACCACATAAGTATGACTCCATTCTGTGAAAAGCCCAGAACCGGCATATCCACAAATTAGAAAGCACACGAGTAGTGGTCTGAGGCTACAGGGAATGTAGGAGAACAGGAAGCGGGGAGTGGCTGCTAATGGATGAGGTTTGGATGTTTGGACAAGAATTTAAATGCACTAAAAACCATTCAATTGCATACTTCAAATCGGCTAATTTTATGATGTGTAAAATATATCTCAATAAAGTTGTAAAAGTAATATGATGTCTTCTCTAGGCATAAAGTCTAAAACCATAATTTGGGGAGTAATTTTCCCATTTATAACGATACTCATGAAGATGATTACGGTGACAATAATGCATTTGGGGATTGGAAAGAAGATATTAGAGGAATAGACACAAATGTAAAAGCACATCTGGCCAGGTGAACCGACATGGTCTACTCTCTTTATAATACGTTGCTCTACTGGCTTTGAGTTTACACACTGGCCACATGGTACTGCGCTACTCAGCAAGGAAGGTAAGGGTCACAATTTTTAACGGAGTTCAAAAAGAATTTTTAAAGTAGAAGCTTGGGGAAGGGGACCTGCAGGGAAACGAGGTCGAAACTGCGCTGGACTTCGCTGCTGTGTGCAGAGTGTGACCTAACACAGAGGAGCAATCTTCTGGCTGCCACTTTCAGCATGGGAAAAGGAGACTAAAACCAACAAGTCAGGTTAAAATGCCGTCATCTTAACTTAGGATTGAAGCCATTCACACAGCTGTGTGGTGTGCCTGCCCTTGAAAGCAACACTATCCTAAGCTGCAGACTGCAACAGGAGCAGTGATCACGAAAGCAGCAACATGCCCCCTGCGTGCTCACGTTGTTGTGTCCGTACTACAGAAAAGGCCGAGTCCAGGCCACTACTTATTAGGGTCTTATCAAACAGAGTCAGAAGGCAAGTGGATGGCTTTCTCATGGCTAAAATGCAAAGTAGAGCAGAGCAAGGCAAAACAAACCAGTAAATCAAAACCACACTGATACACTGATCATCTTTGAAAGATACCAGCAAACTACTCATTCTTCTTTTTTAAAAAATGAATTTGATGGTTAGAGGGTCTCACTTTGCAGCTCAGATTCATAGCGATCCCCCTGTTTTCAGCCTCCCTAGCGCGGGGATTGCAGGTGTGCGTCACTGTGGCCAGGCACAGTGGCCAGCTCAGCCCGCCCTGGGGGCGGGGCTGGTGAGGCATGTGGTGCCAGGGACCGAACCAGTCCCTGCACTTGCCTAAGCTTGCTTTAGCAGGAGCTTTAGTCTGCTGAGCTATCTCATTGGCCTCATTCATTCTTTTTTTTTTGAGGACCAGGGTTCAAACTCACGACCTTCCACTTGTCAGGCAGGCATTTGTGCCCTGGAGCTATCTCCCCCGCCCCTCATTCATTCTTTTAAAAAGAGAAACATTTTGAAAAGAACCAAGATGTTTTCTCTTTTCTATAGGAATAGTTCCTTAGGGTAACAAAATAATTAACAAGAGGAAGTTTCTCTGTATGGAAATGTACTAGCCAGTAAGCTGAGAAAAATGATTACTTTGCCATGCTATTTTTTGCAGTCCCTAACGATCTAGACAATAAAAACCTATGGAAGACACTGGCATCATGGAGAATCTTATTTGAATCTGATTGAAGCTCTTCATCTAAGTGCCAGTTTACAGAGCACGTGAGAGGAACACGTTAAAAGATACCACAGGAATGCAGAAAGCAAATATGACTATGGAAACCTTTAAAGGACAAGTAACTTGGTTTCAAAATATCAGAGACAGAGAAAGGTGCAGAAATGGAGAAGGGAAGGAAAGGGGAAAGGAACTTCAACACAAACAAACTTTAAAAAGACGAAAATGGGACAATCTAAGAATCAGAAATGTAAATACCAGTTGAATATTTAATGATATTAAGGACATTTGGGGTCTGTGGCTATGCTGTTGTGGTTTCAGACATGCGAATCTAAATAGAAACAGATAACTGAAATATTTAAGTGAAATAATATTGTGTTGTGTTTGTTACAAAACACACTGGGTAGGCAGTGAGAGTGGGCAGAGATCAGAGGGAGAACAGGGGGAGCACAGACGGCCTGGAGCTGGTAGCTGTGCAAGCTCCGTCCATGGAGGCTGCAGCCTGCTCCTCTGGTGCTTATTTAAGATGGGCCGCCTTAAATAACCCTCTACAACAGAAGAGCCCTGCTTCTCCTTGGCACCCTTGGATTCTTGTTTTTTCCTTTCTCTGTCCAAGCCCAGGCAGGTTCTGCAGCTGCCTTTTAAGGTAGTTCTGACCCCAGCGCCTCTCCTCTTCATGGGTTTTCCTCTGAGACGCTCCTCTGTTCGTTATTAATGTAAGACACGCAGAGTGTCACATTTATTTTCATTAAAATAACGGCAATGACTTTTTTCTTATTACTAAGGGGAATCTTTACTGTCAAGTCACAAATGGAGAAAAAGAAAATTCTACTGATCCGCTATTTAACTGAAATGGAACAGACCCATTGTTAACATTTTCAGTTTTATTTATGTGCAAATACATGTACATATTAGTTCTAGAAATGAGGCGTGCACACACACATACACACACACACACACACACATACATCTTCATTTAATGATGGATATAGGGTGTATTTCAGTGTGCCATTAAATATTATTTAAATGAATAACAGTCACATGATGAACTATATCATAACATAAATTTTAAATTCAAACCTGATAAAACTCTTTCAAGGCTAGAGTGCCATGAACTCCTACTGTGCGTTGCATTTCACGCGCCCAGGGAAGAGCATCTTTCCTGGTAGATGTTACTGGCCAAGCTCCGCCCACTGAGGAGCCTCTCACTGTTTCATCCTGTGGCTGTGGTTCTTCACCTTAGCTGACAAGGGAAGTCTGAGGTGTGTGGACCGTGGCAAGGCTCCTGCGACACACCTAGCCCAACGGCCACAAGCTCCTGGGACTGGAGTGTGCGATGCAATTCAAGAACTGAAATCTGTATGTGTGACGGCAGTGTCCGCTGTCACTGATTTCTCAGCTGTATGATTCCACATCCGAAGAGCCTCTCTTGTGGTAGATCAGAGGCAAGGATAGGAATCAGCAAAGTTAGAAAGACGAGAGTGTGCGCTTTCCAAGGAAGCCCAGGGACCCTTCGTCCCACATAGGGCGGCCCTTTGGCTCAGGCCCAGCTAGAAATTTACAAAAGCTCCATGTCCTGGAGGTCACTGATTAACCTTTGGGTAAGTACCGGCTGGTACTGGAGAGGAAAGAAATTGCACAGTCATCCATTTTACATACTTTCTCCATGCTGGAATCTCATTAAAATTTTTAAAAATCTTTTCATTTATTTGGACGGGGTCTTGTTACGCAGCTTGGATTCATAGTGATGCTCCTGTCTCAGTCTTCCCAGTGCTGGGATTACAGGCATGCGCCACCACACCTGGTTTTAGTGTGCCTGGGGGTCTGGAGCTGGCATGGCATGTGGTACTGGGGTTTGAAACCAGGTCTTTTTGTTTGCCAGGCAGGTGCTTACCTCTGAGCTTTCTCCCCAGCCCTGGAATCTCATCCTTTGATAGTTGCCACCCTTTTTTGCTGGACTATCCTATAAGTGTTCTGTTAAACTGTTAAAGTTCTTTGATTTTTAAACCCTTTGCACATTTTGAAATGAAACAGAACTTCTCTGAGTCATACATTTCAATAGTCATGACTGCAATGTTTGGCTTATTGAAAATGTTGTTACTTTTAAAATAGTTTACATCGTTGCTTAAAATGGATTGAATGGGATATGATAACTTGATTCCTTACCTCCTGTTTTAAAAGTATATGTATACATTATTTTTCCTTTGTGGGAAATTTCACATCAGATAGTCTTTTCTTTTAACTAGCACTTTCCTGAATACTAAGATTTTCCCCCCAATTTGGTAGTCTCCCCTTATCCGTAGGGATATATTAAAAGACCCCCCTGGATCCTGAAATCTCAGATACTACCAAACCCTATATATACTATACTTTTCTCCTACATATATATACCTATGGTGTTTAATTTATATAGTGGGTACAATAAAAGATTAACAGTAAAACAACAAAAGTTATAAAACATGCTATAATACTGCTAATATTACTATTTTTCTGCTTTGTTCTCATTATTAATTATACTTGAAAACAATCACTTTGTCATAGGACAGCTAATATTAACATTGTCCCATCTATTTTAAAATTTATGAATTGGTGGACCCAGCAACCAGGCCTGGCACCCATGAGGTAAACCACCCTGGGCCCACCAGAACCTCATTCAACCCAGTAACCAGGCCCAGCATGTGAGTGGGACCACCTTGGGCTTGCTGGAAATGCATTCAACCCAGCAACCAGGCCCAGCGTGTGAGGTAGACTGCCCTGGGCCCACCAGAAACTCATTCAACCCAGCAACAAAGCCCGGCATGTGAGTGGAACTTCATTCATCAGAGAGGCCCATTGTGCAAAAATGCAGAGACTGGAGAAAAGACCCATCCAGCTGATCTGGAAGCAGAACATCTTGCCAGAGTGGCACAGCAGGTTCACCTCCACGGGCTGCAGCAGGAAGTGGAGCTCAGCAGCCAGACCCAAGCCACACTCACCTGGACAAGTTTGAACTTGGTAGATCCACATCTGGTGCTAAGGTAAGAATTCTACCAAAGCTCTATAGCAAAGATCAGAAAGCAGGGCTATATAA
>PVKN010013942.1:0-19557 GCA_004027915.1 Capromys pilorides | reverse complement strand
CTATGAAGGAAAGTAGAAAGGGAAAAATGGAAAATACATGTATGCATGAGATACTTAACACAATTATACAGTTACTCTTAATTCATTAAAAAGAAAGTTTTGTTCTAATATTGTATAGAGAAGACATAGTGCCTATGTCTTCTACTCTGAATAACTACTACAAAGATAGCAATGTATCAACTATTGTTACTGTCCTACTGACCTGTTTTGAAACTGGGTTTCATTGTTATATTTATCTTTATCTCAAGACTTTGAGACTTGCTTTGAGTCTATCCAGGCTCCATTTCTAAAACTTTGTCAGAAGTCACCATATTCTGTGATAGATCCCTTGAACAGATTCCTCCCAGCCTGTTGATGTCCTCCAGAGTCGTGTCCTGTCATGATGTCCCATGTGTGGGTCCCCCAGGCAATAACTGTGAACTGTCACTCACCACTCTCTGCAAGGGTCAGATTTCTCAAGGTTTCTACTAACATCTACTTAGGTGATTTTGAAATCCACTACTCTAGATCTAGACACTTTTTTGAATTTGTGTTCATTTCTGATATCAGAAGTACCCAGCTTACAGCAGAAGGAGCTGAGCACAGTAGCCAGATACAAGCTGGGTCTGGCCAGTTGAGTTCGAGTGTGGTAGATCTAGACCTGGTGAGCTGACATTAATGCTAGGTCCTGTGGGGCCCAGACTAAGACTCAAACCTAGGGGAGCAACCTCATGGCACAGAGGTGGCAACGGGTAGCTAGGGTGAGCTAGTCTGCCTGGAAGATTCCAGATACATGAAGGGGAGGGGTCCAGGCAGAACTCAGTAGTACTACCTTAAATACAAATTCCCAATTTAAGACTGCTTTGTTATATAGCTATAATGTTTGCCACTATGTTCTAAAGTACAAACCCATTAGCTACAAAAGTTTGTCATTTCTAAATTTCACTAGCTATTGTTAGTATTTCTAGTTTTACTGCTGTAAATAGGAAACCAATGTGGGTGTGATGGCACATGCCTGTAATCCCAGCACTTGAGAGGCTGAGGCAGGAGGATCAGTGCAAGTTTGAGACCAGCCTGGGCTACAAAAGTGAGCTCAAGGCCAGCCTGAACTGCATAGTGAGACCCTGTCTAAAAAAAAAAAAAAAGACAAAAAATAAGAAACCATACCTATCTTAACCACATGTTCTCCCTTGGGTATCAATATTAGGAGGGGCTTCAGTAATAACCTCACCAAAGCCCTATACTGAAGGATGGGGGACGGTGCCAAATGGAAATCAATATACTACTCTTGATCAACAGAGAAGGCAAAATTTTGGGACGTGCACAAAAAAAGAATACCTAAAGAACCAATTCTTCACAGAGAGGCTCTGGTTGCAGTAATACAGCTACCTACCACCAGACTTTCACAAAAAACATATCACAGAAATCAAAATACAGAGTCCTCTCTGAAATAGAAAATGACAAAAAGATGGAACAAAATGCATTCTCAGGCCCTGAGCCCATCCAGAAGAAACCCAGGAGACATCAGCATAGGAAAAATTGGAAGTCATGCAGCTGAAATCTCTGAAATAACAGCAGCTGAAGTAAAGAAACAACTTCAGAAAGGTATAGAGGAAATTAGATCAGAAATAATCTCCCAGGTAATAAAAGAAACAATAAGTATAATGAAAGACTTACTAAACATTTCTAAAGAAGACACTGATAAACTATGAGATATGTTTTTGATTGATAATATTCTCCACTAATGATGTTTTGACTGGGTTGTAATTTGAGAAGCAACTGTAAAGAGTGGTTAATTTAAGATTAAAAGAGGAAGAAAACCAAGAATATTGTTGATCCTTGGCCAGGAAGTGTGGTTTTGTAGTACTCATATGAATCTCAGAACATACTCTAGAGCTGAATAAAGTTTTCATAAGTATAGTGCAGCTCCTTGAAAATACACCATTCCTGAGAGCATGAGTTCTCATCAGACACCAAGCCTGCTGACACTGTAGACTGTCCAGTTTCCCCACATGAGACAGATGAATTGCTGTCACTTATAGATCACCCATGTTACAGGAAAGCAGCTGGAATGAACTAAAGACCCAAAAAGTCAGCTCAGTCTTCTCCTATGGGAAAATATTCATTTGCTCTCGAAAGCCAAAGTCAGTTACTTCATGCGTCACAAAATCCAGGATTTCTGGGTGGTTGTCCAGTTTACCCATTATATCTGGTTGTAACATTTTGTAATGTAAATTCTTGTAATGAAAAGAAACCAAACTGATAATATCAATAGTGAAGGGGAGCTAGGATAAGAGCATTATGTTCTCTTATTTAGAAAGATGAGAATGAGAAAGGCCTTGGTTCTCAGCAGCTGTTCATCTTGCTTAATAAAATCTCTCTCTCTCTCTGTCTGTCTCTGTCTCTGTCTCTCTGTGTCTCTGTCTCTGTCTCTGTCTCTGTCTCTGTCTCTGTCTCTGTCTCTCTCTCTCTCTCTCTTTCTCTCTCCTGCTTGTACAGGTCGTTCCTTTCATAAAATCCATACTTAAGTGTGGCCGCTGCATCTTCCAGCTCTGCCTCATCTTATTCTATGCTCACACGTGCAGAAGGATCAGGGAGGATGCCATTTTTATACAGCGCTCAGACTCCACACTCATTTCCTGCTTGTGTAGCTTTGGATCCTTGGGTTTATTTAAAACTTGAGGAGCCAAAAGCATTTTCAATCTCTAACTGTGAATCCTTTGAAAATTGATTTCTCTCAAAGGTTTTGTAGGCTTCTGTTCTACAAAGGACATGCTCTGTTCAGGCAAAGCTCATTTTTAGATGTAATTCGTCCTTTTGTGGTTTTGCAGGCTTTTCCCACTCTTCTTATCTTAATAGGAGCCAGACATTTCCAAACTACTCAAAAAGATAGTTGGGAAGGTCACAGTGACTCTTACAGCTGCCTCCTAATTAAGCTCTTTAGTCTGTGTGAGAAGACCTTTGGGTCTTAGTCACTAAAAATCCCCCCAGTTACATTCACCCACAGTTTCTTTGGCTCAGAAAGTCACAACTGGTTGTATGAGACTTCAAAAAGGATGCAAAATATCTGCAACAGTGACTCCAGGAAGAAGAACAATGTGTTTGTAGAATACTGACTCAACTGCTACCATATTTGCCAAAAAACAGGCGCTAAAAAGATTAGATGTTGAAGAAAAACAAAACACTGAACTTTCCAGTAAATACATTAGGCCAACACAGCTAAGTATTTTTTTTTGTTCCCATGAAAACTTCCCTCTTAGAAAGAAACCCATCAGGCTATGTGCACCTGAGAGTGTGGGTTCTGGTGGGGACCGAGGTGTGAGAAAACCCACAGAGAAGGCCCAAGGATGTCTGACGTCTAATTTCAGAGATCAAAAGGAAGTTTAAATAATGTAACAAGGTACAAATGGCCAAACTATTTCTTAATATTTTTTTGGTGCTAGGAATCAAACCCAGGGCCTTGAGCCTACAAGGCAAGAACCCTACCACTGAGCCACATACTCAGTCCTAACAGGATACAAATGGAAAGTGTCTGGGCACTTTTTTTTTTTTTTTTTTTTTTTTCCAATAATGAGGTTTGGACCTAAAAACTTTGGTGTAAGATACAACTCCAGTCCTTTTAAAAGTTCAATGTTTGTTTTGAGGCAGAATCTGGCTAACTCAGTAAGTTGCCCAGGATGGGCTTGAACTTGCAAACACTCTGCCTCAGTCTCTTATACAACTAAAATTGTGGGTATAAACCACCACATCTTGCCATGGAAAACCAATTTTAAAAGTCAGAGACAATATTAAGGATATTTAAGAACAAAACAAGAAGACTAAGTTTGGATGGGAAAGCAAAATTGGAAAGCATTGTAATGTTGCCAGGAAATCAAAAGGATGTACTCTGAAGAATTCTTTTCTCTGTATTGTGTGGTCTAACAGGAGTTGTGGAGAGTTCATCTTTAACTAGGGCAATGCCCATTGTCAGTGGTAATAGTCTTGTATTTCTCACATAAGTATGTAATAAGTTCTCAAATCTAAAAGAAAAAAAAAAACTTTGCAAGGATTAGTAGGGGCTTGGCAACCACACTTTCCCTGGATCTGTGGAGGTCAACAGAGTCAATGCATAGCAACTTCTAAGCATGGAAAAAAAATGGATTCAAATTGGCCCACATCCCAGCAAAGTGGCGAGAACTTCCAGGGCACTATGGTCCTGTGGAAAGCAACTCATGAAAAGTAAATTTGTGGAGAGATTGAGATTTTTCTGGTGTTAGACTGGTGCTGTGAAGCTGCTGCAACTTCAGCACTTCCACCCTTGGAAAGGTTGTGCTATTGGAGAGCATGAGCAGACCCAAGTCATATTTCCTTACACCTATCTTTATCCAAAACTCACCAGTTATGCAGATGAGTCTTCAAGAGTCAGGAAGAGGAGCATCTCCTTGCATGTGGACAAAGAAGTAGTTCAAGAAGAAGAAAGAAAAGAACTTTATATAAGTACCCTAGGTGGAGTTCATGGTAACTAAATTTTGTTCAGGGGCCAATTGGCTGAAAGAACTCAGCCTCAGGCATTCTTTCTCTACAATGTGCCCAAAGAATCCTTCAACACCAGTGTAGAATTATGGTCTCTTTGTGTCTATAGGTGTGGTCTAAGTGTTCAATGGCTGCTGTGATAATGATCAAATAATGACATTCATTTAATATTCATTAATGTTCCCATGGCAATAAAGTATTCACTAGCACTTTTCATGAAATTATCATATATTAGTGTTCAGCTGAATTGGCATCTTACAAAGTGAGATACTGTGCTAGGACATCTATTTACTCAATAGTTTATTCCTATCTTGGTCCTACCTCCCCACAGATTTATTGAACAAAATCAAGAAATGTTGTATCACTAGAAAGAAGACCAGGTATGTATTAGCCAACAAGTGATGTCAGGAAGAAGGCAATGATGGTTCACCTGAACCTGTGGAAGAGTCCCATCTACAGAGCAGCAAGAGATTTGGAAGCCTGGAGCTAGTGAAGAATGCTTTGGATAAGGTCAGGTTGGACCTGGATCTTGAAGGGGGCTTTGTATGCAGTAAAAATGATACATGGAGACAATGCTGGACTCACTTTGGGCAAGAGCAAAAGCTAAAGGGAATGTATACCAGGTGTAGGATCCACTGTGTCACCAGGGAGATGAGAAAAGCAGAGCAGTTGGAAGCAGAAATCAAGACTGCCTTTTAGTTTGCTATACAAAGTTAGTGACTGATGGCTTTTAAGTGGAGGGATGAGATAAGTGTTTTTGAAAACATATTTCAGTAACAATGTTAGAGGAATGACTATATGAGGAAAGTGTAGAAATAGGAAATGAATAAACTTATGGTACATCACTTACCTAAGCTCTGGAATTCGTTCTGGGGCCAAAACACCCTTAAGGTCAAAATGGGCAGGTCATGAACCACAGCCAAAGCATCGTGCTCCTACGATACAAAAGCTGCTTGGTTGGCCAAAGGATGACTCATAACTGTTACTGGAAGGGGTCTCAGTGGCAAGGTGGAAGGAAATGTGCACACTCCCTGTTGAGGAGTGAAAGAGTGCGTGCTTGGAACGATCTTCCCTGTCTGTGAAGTTCTCCTGAGAGGTGATTCGCAGGGTCTAGGGAAGAGTTATTCTCACTGCTGAGTGAGCCACTTGGACCGAGTGATACTTCACCAGACAAATCTGGTCTAAGTTGACACAGCAGACAGCTATGTTCAGTGGAGCCTGAAATCAATGTGCTTCACCATAAACCTTCGGCGATGGCATAAACACAGCTTACATCTCCTCCTCCTTTCTTAGTTCTCCTGCATGGTTTTGGCTCCAGGTATCTTTTGAATGGCTAAACTAGGTCAAGTGAAGGGGATACTGCTGCAATCTGTTAAAGAAAACCAAATCCTAGTGCCAAGATCACAAGAAAATCCTCCCGGGGAGCGAGCCAATGTCACTGTCTTTGCTTGGAGAAATGTGGCCAATAATTATATCCGAACTGTGAATAGAACTGTTTCCCTCCTCCAGCTGGCGGAGAGATTTGGACCACATCTGTTAAATATTTATCAGTGGTGGATACTAGTTTATCTTCATTTTACTTTCTAGCATAGAGCACCAGCACCAGTATTTTTATTTCATTAAGCTAGAAAAGTACTGGTAGTTCTTGATGGCTTTTATAGAGACCAATATGAGTTTTTTTCACAGAGCTAAAGAACGATTGACCTCCAAGCAGATGGGATTGTGCCTAGGGTGGGAGATGTTATGGGTATTTAAATTTCTTCCTTAAGCTACTGGTGTTTGAATTTCACATTCACAGTTCTTGTTAACTCCCCAAATTTAAAGACGGTGACTTAATTGAAAAATTTCTCTCTAAAAAAAAATGATACTTCATGATACAGGGTTATGGTATTTGTAGCTCTTTAGAATCATTGCTGTTGGTGAGAATATTCGTTGTGCTCCAAACTCAATAATTTTAAAATCATGCATGTATTTTCTGATTTTATTTTTAAAGTTTAAAAACTGATATGGCTTTACACTCCATTACTTGTAACCATCATATTATCTAACTGATCTCTATTCAAAATCTCCACCTATTTGATTTCTGGCAAGAATATTGCATGGAAAAGAGCAACACTTCTTCCAATCTGTCCATCTAGCTGATTCATCTCATCAACTTTCCTTCTTGGTTGCCTTTTTCTCAAAGAGGGCAATTCACTAACATGGAGACAGGCTGGCAAAGAAAAGACCACTGTCCCAGGATGTGCAAGAACTGACTTATGGCTGCAGGTGTTTTATACTAAGCTACTTGTATTTCCTGAGCCTTAGTTTAAAACTCTGCATTAAAATGGAGAATGTGCTCGTCCTAAGACTCCATCAGGCTCCCATGAGAAAATGATTATAATAATCATTGAAGTAATATTTAGTGAACACTTACTCTGTTGCAGTTACCATGACATTATCTCTAATTGATCATTGATCCTTAAGCTTAGAAGAAATCTATGAAGGAGGTAGAAAAAAGGTTTGGAGAAGTGTCAATATGTGAATGGTAATGCCAATGTTAGAGCATTAATGCATTCAACTACTGCAGTATATGGATGCTTTTACAAAGAATAGAACATTTTGAGTGTACATTTATATACACAAACAGTCCTATAGTGACTCTTATATTCTGTTATATAGCTGTCTCATGTGAATATAAATCTTTAATTCGGTGTTGTTTGTCAACATAACCCAAAGCCTTGGTAGACTGAAGAAAACATACCAAAAGAAATAGGGCATTAAGGTAAAGCAACCATGCTTGGATTGTTCTATAATCAATGTACAGCAGTTCATCTGACAAACTTTGGAAATTTCACTTGGAGTCTGTCTGTATGAGAGAAGCACATATGAGTATCTGGAGGGGTTTGAACTGCAGAATCTCTAGTTCTTGTGCATATGAGTTTATCCATAAGCAAGTAGTCCCATGCAACACATGAGAAGGCAAAATTCCCTTCAGACAAATGTGAAATAGACTCAGAGATACTGGAAAGAGACAGAGTAGGGAGATAGATATGACCACAAAGTTTTCATTGGTCCTGAACAAGCTTGATCCCATCGGTCCTGAAGAATATTCTTTTTTTGTCTTCTCACAACATCCATTGGTGCTGCCAGGTATTACCTTCTTTACTGTGAAATCTGCGACCCTAGTTAGGAGGAACAGGCTGTGTGATGCTGAACACTACATATCCCATCTAACCCCTCTTTCCTCAGGAGCTGCTGCTCACCATCTCATCACCACTTCTATGATCTTTCACTACTCCAAGTTGTCAGGTCCACATGCCAGGACCCTGAGCTCCAGATGACATCTCTGTATTTAGGTGACTTTCTCTTTCTTTGGAGCATGCCCAGATCATCTTTTGTTCCTTCAATATGCCCTAGAGCTCACCAACCAGAACCTAATTTCCTCATTCCCAAAGTGTCAACAGGAATGATCTCAAGCTCCTCTCCGTGTGATCTTCTCCTCTTTTGTTCTGCTGTTCACTGCCATGTTACTATCAGGTTATACTGCAAATTCCTTGCAAGCAGAGATAATTTTGTGTTTTACCTTCTATTTCTCTTTTCCACTGTTTTTACTTCACCTCTTGTGATTGTTAGTCTTGAGCAACACGTAGGGCAGCAGTTAGAAGGGAGAAAAGCCTCTTCCAAGGTGGGCACTGATCAGTTAGCTTATATCCCGGACAGAATAATAGAAGAAAGGAATGAGGCTAGTCCATTTCAAAGAGCTCCCACTGTGTTCAGAGGTGCATCCTCTGCTAGCATCGCCTTTGGCACCTGTTCCCAGATCTCTGGTTTCATCTCCTCCCAATGTGGCTTTCAGCCTTAGATAGCACTGCATCCTTGATCTATGGCTTGCATCTTCTTGGTCTGAGCAGCTCCCAGATCCTCTAGCTCTCCCTGGTGCAGGACTCCATGGGCTCTCCTGCCTCTGACCCATGGTCATGATGGGCTTTTCTGCCTCTGAGCCTTTGAACTATCTAATGAGTCCCCTTGCATAGTTATACATATATTTTCTATTGATTTCTGTTTCTCAGAGAACCCTATCTAATGTGCTATCACTTTTTCAACTCTTATAGGGGCATTCACACACATTTACTTTATCCAGATTTAGTGCTTTCTAGTCATCTTTCTGTGGTGATAGATAGCACTGATTAATACATTGGCTTACACAGTGTGCATTGGACTGAACTGAATCAGAAATCCTAGTTGATAGGGTAAATGTATAGAGTATAGGGGTAGTAAAAGGATAGAGAGATAGTCCAGGAAAGTCTTCTCAAAATGAACGTGCCTCATCTGAGTTCTGAGGGCAGAACCAGAGTGTAGAGAGGGAGGAGCAATGAGAAGAAAACTTCCCATGAAGAGCAATCCTGTTCAACACCACATATTTTTTCTGCCTCTATGCAGTTGGGACAAAACTTATTGCTGGATTTAAAATGGATAAGAAGAACAAACTGAGTACTCAGCTACCAAATAGATTGCAACAATAGGCAGTCGGATGGGGGTAAAGAGGACTGAAGGCCTTTTGAACACTTCCACTATCATTTTCCACACATAAATATGAATAGTAGTGCTGATGACAGAAATATCCAATTCACAGTGTTCAGGGGGAAAGTCAAGAAGATAAATGAGGGGAAAAAATTATAAACTTCAAAATCATCTATAAATGCAAGCTTTCCATTCTTGTTCTACAACTCCTAATTGCCCTTCTTTGAGTATTTCTTACACATTCCTTGCATAATGATTGTAACAACTGGAAAACAATGTCACCTGTGGAGGACTCCTGGAAGCTTCTCAGGAACCTGCAGGAAAATGAAATTATGAACCTAGGGGAGGAAATTGGAAGATGGATGGTCTGATGTGTCCAGGGATTGTTTTTAGCGAAGATAGGAATCTCATTTAGTTGGTAATTAATTATGAGTGCTTCAGCATTTTCATTTGCTATGGTTAACTTGGCTTAGGTAATTGATCTTGGATGCTAACTGCAGCAGATAGATGGGATTTGCAGTCTGAGGTGGAAATTATTTCAATATTAATCAGTTCTTAGTGGTTCTGAGATGACAGATTTTACCAGTCCTGGACCTTGATTGGTAACCTAGGCATTTAATGCATTTTCCATGGAAGCAAAAAGAAAACCATGTGTTGTTTCATAAGAGTTTAACTTGGTGAAGAAAAGATAAAGGCTCCCTTCATTTATGAAAAAAAAAAAAAAAAGAATTCTGGTTGTTTCTGGTCAAAAACATTGTTTGCTTGCCATTTTTTAATGTATCAGTCGTATCTCTGTCATATGGTTTGCATTTTATATTAGCCTGGCTTCTGTTGCTGTCATTAAATACCAAGTCTGGGTAAGTTAATAAGCAAAATATTCATTTGGACTCACAGTTCTTGAGATTCACAGTTCAAGAAGTGTATATGGTCTCCACACCACACAGGGCACACCTGGTAAGAGACGAGGGAGCATGCACATATCTCTGTTTTTTCTCTCATCTCTTGTAAAGGATTTCTTCATATAGAGCTTCATCCTGATAACCTCACATAACCCTAGCCATTGAATAGGCTATTGACTTTTAAACATGGTGCTCATGTTATGTCTCCACATTCTTATACCTCACGAAGAGAAGACTGGCTTTCAAAACATAAATCCTCGAGGGACAAACCAAAGCCATATCCAGACTGCAGCATGGTTTTCTGTTCTGCCTGTGTTTTATGTCTGTAGAGCCTTTCCATCCCAGTGCACCTTTGTGCTCTTCCTTCTTTTGTTCCATCTAAACAGTCCCACGCCATGTTGCTTTCCTTGGATTTTCAATGATCTGCTTCTTGCCACCAGCACATGCATTCATAGATACAGGGTAGGGCTAAGGAAGAGTTTTTTATTCTTGGTTTCAGCTCTAGCACCAGGCCAGAGCCAGGTAGAAGCCCCTGTGCATGGAGCCTGTGCATAAATAAGCAGTGCTTCTCCAGCATCCATGCTGCAGGAGCTCATGAGAAACTATTTGAGTGCTCTAAATAAGTAATGAAATTCATGACACTTCAGTTATGCAGCAAACCCAGGAACCCTTGAGCATACATGTGAACAGGTAGAACATCATTTGAGTGAGATTACTTATTCCATTTTTTATTGTTCTGAACTTTATTTACAAACAGTATATCAGCTTGTATAAATTACACTTGTTTTTTCTATTTTTCTTTCTTTTTTATTTCTTTTCTCTTATGTTTTCCTCATTGTGGTTTTTATTAATTTTTTCATATTAATGAGAAACAAATAGCAATGAGACAGCTTCACTACACGTGAGGGGCAGATGCAATAATTAATACAGTGTATATTATTGTCTTTGTAGTAGTCGTTCAGAGCACAAGATGCAGACATGATATCTTGTCTAAACACTACTAGTACAAACCTTCTCACTGAACAAAGAGAAAGTAGCTATATATATAATCCAATAGTCCATAATAGTAGTGGGTTATCAGTATAACTGGCAATATTGGAGGCTGTTGACTTGAACCTTTTATAGCTCAGCATATTCTTCTGGAGGATTAACTACTTAAGTTTGCAGACCAAAATATTAGAGAAAAAGAAAGGCTACAAATAGCCAATATTTTGTCCCTAGCCCTTCAAGGGCAGTGAGGACTGAAGACATAAGTGAACCTGTACTGTTACAGCCTATAACTCAGTGGTGTCCCCAATTTCCTGTTCAAGGAGATTATGGGGCCACAGAGGAAAGTGATTGATGATGTATAGTGTGCTTAAGGAGAGTCACTTAAAGAGAAAACATTCCTTGAGACTTTCACAGAGAGCAAATTGATCGAGCAATGGCCATGACTAATCCAGATGGCTGACACTGATGAAAGATCTACAAACTGCTCTACGTGGTGGTTTCAGGGTAAATTCTAGGGGATTTGATTGACTTTGTCAAATACAAAAGTTACATTTTTTGTTATATAGGTCTTGCTTTATCTTGGTTTTAACCATCCAGCAGAAAAGTCTAACTACAAGGTATAAAAAGGAAAGCCATTTATTACGTTTTTGGAAGTTTCCATTATATTATCCATAAAATTTTGGTTTGGATTTAAAATTTAGATTATGCATCAAGGATGAGACAGTATTGGAATTTCTGGGTCAAGCAGTTATCCTTTTATATCTGTTACTGTTTTTGTCTAGTTGTGCTCCTGAAGCCTCATGCAGTCATGGAGAGGACTTCTAGATTTTGTGATTAATTTATGATCCAGTGCTGGATTATGAGTGTCAGCGCGACACGTAGCCTGGGACAGACAGCCTGAATGTAACTTAAGGGAGACACATTTGTTCTCTGTAGAGATCATTGCCACTGCTCCCGCATTTTTGCTCTTGCTCTCTAGTTCTTTGTCACCGCCATGAATGGATGCTATCTGCCATGTGCCTCTCTATCTTGAAGCCAGCTGAGTATGGACTGGAAACTCCACTGACTGTGAGCTAACTAAACCAAACTTTCCTTCTAATTTTGAGTGTCAGGTACTTGTCCCAGGAATGAGAGGAAGATAACACAATGTCAGAATAAAATCAGAGTCTATTAGCTCCTTAATGTATCCGCAATTCTCTTGGGAGGACAGAATAGATCTGTGAGTTCAAGCTGAATTGGAAAAGCACTGCAGAGGAAATTTGAAAACTGGGATGTGGTAGTTCTGCTCTTAGCTCCCTATAGGCCATCTGTCAGGCTACACATGGCCCTTGGGGTTTCAGGATCTTCCCCCATTAAACAGGAGGTAGGAAAAAGAAGTCTAAATTTCTTTCCAGAAGCATAATGTTAGATTCGAAATCAGTAGAGAACACAGCCAAGCATTTAACTGGCTTTCAGTAAGTGATTCTTGGCTCAAACCCCAAAATTCTTGTCTCATGCTAGTGAGGTGATTGTCTGGTGAAAGGCAGTCTTCTCTCTGCCTGCTGGAGTTGACCAGGTCCTGCGTAATGAGGAATAGATACAGCCAAGATCATTTTCAGGAGTAGTTTGGTGGCAGATCTAGGGAGGAAGCAAAAACTCATTGGGGCAGAAACAAATGCACCCTCTCCCTGCCTGCATTTTAATTTCTGTATTGCAATGTGACTATGGTGCCCCCTGGCGACACTTCTCAATGCTTGCTTTTTATCTTAGGGCACCAGAAATGGATGCTTCTGGAAACTATCTCTTTAGGAAGACAACTCTGATGATTCTGAGAAATGAAAACTTCATGAAAGGCATTAAAAGTGCACTTCATGGAACAAATGAAGGAGAAAATAGACTACCACAGGAAACAGAATCGAAGGACAAACAATAGATAGATATTCATATTTTTTAAAAATATCCTGTAGCACTAAAAACTAATTCTGGTCAGTGAAATACTAAGTTGACAGAGATATCCTCTGATTAGATGAACCAAGCCAATCATTTACAGATGTTTTTCAATAGGTGCTTTCAGTTGCTAACAACAACAGCTTATGAGCCCATACGCTGGCTGGCCCATGTTGGGTGTTTTTGCCTTGGAGGACCATCTCCAGGGAGCCTGCATTCACATGAGCTCTTCTACAGAAAGGTAGAGAGTGGGGCTGTGTGGGAGGAATGGAGGGGATGCTACAGAAAGGCACAGGCCAAGGTGATTAATAGCCAGCTAATGGATATCGAGGAACAGAACTTTCCAGGTGACTTTGAAGGAGTGTTGATATTCTGATCATCAAAGTTGAAGAGAGGTCTTTCAGGGTGAGAGGAGACCACAGGGGTGAGCTCAGGATGTCCTCAGTGAGTTTGGCTGGACAGCATGGGCAGGTTCCTGGGCACCCTGTCCTCTGGAGAAGGGATAGAGCTTTCTGTCCACAAGGCTGCAGGAGGAGGAATCCAGGCCTTTATTAAGACAAAAGGCTGCAATGAGACACAAAATCCGGAACCTTAGCATTAATCTAGTGAGGCTTTTGTAACTGAGATGCCTACTTATTGCTCTAGAACTAATGTTTTTATCTAAACGTTTCTTTAGTGATCAGTCTTCCTTGAGAGATACTTGGTTATCAGTGGAATAGGTTCACAGATGCTTTGGAGCAAATCAGACAGATTGAAATAGGACACGTTTCAAATTTGTTACTTTTTGTTTACATAAATCTTAGGAGTTCAGTTTCAGAGGAGCCAAAGAAATTATTTTGGTGAGTAAAATGCCTACCATAATGAGTAGATTTCTAGAGAGCCACCTCACCACATTCAAGCTGGGTGGCTTCCATATTTTTGGCAGAATGAGCATTTGTTGGCTTCTCAAGTGGACATAGGAGAGTTAAAAACATGATGTATTTGAGATTTTTAAAAAGTCAACATGGATGAATTGAATAATTCATCATTTTAGATTTTGTGAAAAATAGTAATTTAATAAATATTTGGTGAAAATGTTAAACTCCAGTTTTAAATTTATTTGCTGAATTAAAATAACATCAGGATATTAAAAAATGTAGTTTCTGGCCAAGCCATGGTGGTGCATGCCTGTAGTCCCAGCACTTGGGAGGCTGAGGTAGGAGGATCAGTGCAAGTTCAAGACCAGCCTGGGCTACAAAAAGTGAGCTCAAAGCCAGCCTGAACTGCATAGCGAGACCCTGTCTCAAAAAGATTTTTTAAAAATGTAGTTTCTTAGGGAGTATTTTGGATCTCTTGAGTCAGGGCAGAATTTACAGGTACATCACATGATTTGGCAATTTGGGAAAACCCTTTGGAACTGCAGTCTTGGGATTCTCATCAGGGAGACAGCAGTCCTCTGCTGGTGGAGAAGGAGCTTCAAGGTCCCAGTCAAAATGCTGATGGCTGAAATTCTGACCTAATGCCAAGATTCTGACCTAAATTGCTGAGCTGGCTCCAAAGCCCAGACTGCATCCGATGTCCCTCCCTAACCAGCACTCCACTACAACTTGATAATTCCAGAATTAGAAGAGCGTGTCTTGCACAGTTCAGGCATCAGCATCTTTATTAGACCAGTTTAAGTGTGCAAATTCCAGAGTCAGGCCACATGACATTGGAGGGCCAGGGGACTGCCAATGCTTAGGCTTATCTGCTTGGCTGGAGGATTAAAATGGAAACTCAGAAGGCCCCCATCTCTACCTGGAACCCAGAGAGTTGGTCAGGATGCAGCCGTACTGTAAACTATCAAAACACAGAGCACCACAAGACCTGATTTCCTATGAAGCTCACTCTGGCCCCTTGTGCATGCTGTTTAATAGTAGCATGCCTTTTTATACAATGCATTTAGGGTATTCTGTTTGAATTTCATCATTTTTAAGGGCGGTAAGAATTAGCACACCTTTCAGAGATCATAATAGAACCACAATAGAATAAGAATATAAATATAGGGCTGAGGAGATAGCTCAGTGGCCTAAGCACCTACCTGGCTAGTGCAAGGCCCTGAGTTTGATCCCCTGCACTAAACAAATAAATAAATAAACGGAACAACATAGAATGAATTTCAATGACACTAAAGAAACACAGGTACATTCTCTACCTTACAGTCCCTGAGTCGACTAATTTAGTCTTGCACATTCAAAGGATCAGATAAATGGAAGCTCTACTGTGGCCTAACCTTCATGTAAAAGACTGGAAGCATATTCTCCTGCTACAATTCTGGAGGGCAGACTGGCAAAGATTCTGGGGTCAAATACCTACCAAGTGACAGGTGCCTAGGCTACTGAAGCAATGGACTAATTTTTAAATGAGAAATTATTTGAGGAAAAAATAATCTACAAAGACGATGTGTTCAAATCTCAAGTAGTCACACTGGTAAATCAAAGGGGTGATGAAAAAACTTTTTCAAATGCTTTTGATGTCATTCAGCACCTTAAGTGCTCAAACTAATCTAACAGGTTGTGCAAAGATACTATTTCTATTTATACATATATGTGTATATGCATATGCTTACATATAATTATCATATAAAATTCTATGTAGATACAAAACCATGTACTGTATATCAGTATATTTACTTCACTAATATTATGAATCAAAATATTTTGCTTCCATAACTCAATAAATCATAATTTTGCCAAATAGATTTCATGGGTGATCTTGTCTTAGATCATTTAGGTAGTTGATTATGTTGACATAAGTTTGCCTTTGGTTCATTGTAATCTTCCTAAATTACAGTAATTGGCACACAAAGAAGCAAACGCAGGAGCAGGGCAGGAACCCAACTTCAAGAGGACCTGAATGCCATGGGCATGATATGACATCATGGGTTC
Source organism: Capromys pilorides (assembly GCA_004027915.1). NCBI lineage: Eukaryota > Metazoa > Chordata > Mammalia > Rodentia > Capromyidae > Capromys > Capromys pilorides. The sequence continues at coordinate 3,842 of PVKN010013942.1, read as the reverse complement.
CATTCTGCATTTTTGGGCTTCCTGTGGAAGATAAGAGGGGTTGTCAAACTGAATGGGGTCATGCGTCAGATACCAAGCACCCTAGCCTGTCCCCTGCCCCCTGGGGTGGTGGCTAGCACTGACTGATTTTGTCAGAAGCCCACATGCTCCCTCTCTCACCTGGCAGTGGTGGGTAGTGTGAAATCAGGTAGGCTGTCATCCCAGATGGACACATGGATATGCGCTCAGTTGTCCCATTGGCTAGGACTTGGAGGAAAGTTCTTCAGCTCTTTCAGTGTGTTTCCTGAACAGTGAAGAAGTATAATGGTCATGATGTCATATGATTATGAAGTATATAGTATTATAGCAGTATATAGGTAATGAATCTGCTACGTGTGTGACACATGACAGAGACACACTGTTAAGACTCTCTGTCTCTTTTCTTAACCTTTTTAAAAAGACAGCAGACCAAGCCTCATTCCTGAAAGAGAGTCAACAACCCTTGTGTCCTAATACCAGTCATCATGACTGTTGCTCTAACCTGGTTTTGTGCTAATCTCTATATTAGGACTTCACATCTCCTGTCTTATAACTAAGAAAACCAAGGATGGTGACTTATCTTGGAAAAAATGGGATATGAAATATTGCTAGGCTAGAGGATATTTTAAATTATCTACCTCCCTCCTATCTTTTATCACTAAAAATCTTAAAATTTTATTTCTTGCTGTCAGTGTTGAGTGTGTAGAGTGTTTTCGTTGTTGCTTTTAACTTCTCTGTGGATGAAATTTTATTTTCTATTCAAGGACAATTGTAGTATGTTTTCATGTTGGGGAGGACTCAGTGAAAAATGCCCATTTTGGTTGCAGGGAGACTAGGAAAGTCTGGTGTCATCTGTCAGTTTCTAAATAAAAAAGATGGTGAAAACCTCCTGGTATCGGGGTATTGAATCTTCATTCTAAAACTCTGTTTTGTTTTACTTAAAATTTGTTTTCTTTTTCTAATTTAAAATTTATTTATTTTTAATGAGTTTTTAAAGATGTATTTAGTGCAGGGTCTACAGAGTCTACAGCGTCTCAATATATATATTGGAATCAGTGATTCTCCTGTTTTCAGCTTTCCAAATGCTGGGATTACAGGCCTGCACCACCATGTCTAGTCTCAGTCACCATCTCAGTGTTCCCCAGGAGCGGGGCTGGCACAGAAGGGCATGCTGGGATCACACCTCAGCCACTGTGCTCTGGTTAAGCAGGCACTTTAGTCTCCTGAGCTATCTGGTCGACCCTTATAATTTATTTTTATTAATATGTACTTACTATACATCATGAATCCATATGTTGTGTAGAGCTGCCACAGTGCAAGGAACATCTTTGCGCATCTGGCCCCCTCCCATTCTCTCCTGGGTCCTCTTCCCATTCACACACCAGCTACCTCCCTGCTTCCCTTTGTCGTCCATTACTGCACTCTTTGATTTGTTTATGCTTTGGGCTTCTTGTGGAAAAGAAACAAGAAAATTTTTAAGCTTGCGTGTTTGACCTATTTCACTTAACATTATGGAATCAAAGTGCTGCTTTTCTCTTTAGCAAAGGGCTTGTATTTATCTTTCTTTATTGTAGGATAGTACTCCATTGTGTGTGAATAAACACCACAGTTTGTATATCCATTCCTCTGTTGATGGACAAGTAGCCTACTCCCATAATTTAACTATTAAAATTTGTCAGGTATTTCTTTCCTTCCTTCCTTCCTTCCTTCCTTCCTTCCTTCCTTCCTTCCTTCCTTCCTTCCTTCCTTCTTTCCTTCCATTCTTCCTCTTATGTGGTTCTTGAGACTGAGCCTGGGATCTTTTCAGTGAGTTAAACCCCATTTGTCTTTTTGTTTCATTTATTCATTTGTATTTTGATGTATAAAGTTGGCTTTAAACTTGGAATCCTCCTGCCTCAGCATCACACAGTGCTGGAATTGGAGACACATACTACTGAGGGCCAACCAGATAACTCAGTGGACTAAAGTGCCTGCTTAGGCAGATGCCTGGGATCTGATCCCAGCATGCCATGCCAGCCTCACCCCGCAGGGCATGCTGAGACTGAGATTGAGGCTGGGTGTGGTAGCAGGTGCCTGTAATCCCAGTGTTTGGAAGGCAGAAAACAGCAGAATCACTTGGGCTTGATATCTGATTGTCTTTCCCTGTCTTTCTGCACCATAACCAACATGCTCTGCCTTGCCAGTGGTCTCCCCCACTTTCCCTATTGCTATTTGTTGACAAGTAATCATTTTTCATTTTATTCCTTGCTAACAGAAATATGAATCTGTTCAGAGGTCAGATGCATAGCAGGCTGTGAGGCAGACAGGAGTTTCCTCCAGTCCTGATATTCTTGCATCCACAATGCCTGTCAGCCAGTTGTCTTATTTAAGGGTGAGGTAAGCTTGCTCTCTCATGAAAGAGAAAGCACATCTTTGGAGGCCTTTCAGATAACATTTCCTTTATTCAGAGAAGAAAAACTCATGGAGAAGAGAGATATATGCACATGCACATAGGTGTCCTATATCACCAGTGTATATGTGAGTGTTTATCCAGGTGTACATTTATACTACTTTTTTCTCTCTTGCACATGTTTCCCTTTATGAAGCTCACCTGAGTAGCTTTCTTATGCTGCCTCATAGCCACTTCATAACCTGAATAGATGGAGAGACCAAGAGTTGTAAATACACCTGACCCCGAAACTTACCATCCTAAAGCTTACAGACAGCCAGGAAAGCATACAGGCCATTCCTCCAGGAGTGGTTGCAGTTGGTGCTGCTGTCCTGGCTCTGCCCCTTCTGCCACCAGGCTCCCAGCAGGGTGTGGTTGAAGAGTGAGAGCTGATCCATAGGGTGCAAAAAGACAAATGGAGCTTGTCTTCTATCAGGGGAAAAGGTTTAGGAAAAGTTCACTTTAAGTGGGATGGCATTTTGAACACTAAACAAGAACTGGTTTGATAGATTATATGCAAACATTATTTAGCAAGTAGAGAACTGGATCTTATTTGGGATTTAGAAAACTGAGGAATGCAGTCTCCCTCACTGACCAGGAGCCTCAGATCTGGTATGCCACATTTGATTGGCTTGGTTATGGAGTTTGCATTATATACATTTATCCCTGCTCCATGTGACAAAAATCAAATCTAAGTACTTAGCATGGATTATGAGCCCCTCCCTGGTCATATCTGTCACTGACTCTTCCTCCCAAGTTTTATTTCAAATGCTCCCATGCTGGAGGTGACCTCTTCCTCTGGAGTTTGTGTCACTCTTCTGTCTGGAATATACTTCCTCATTTCTTCTCCTAATGAATCCACTTCTCTTCAGAATGGTGCCAATCATTTTCCTCCAAAGCATTCCCTGTTTCCACGTAAGTAGGATATATCCACTCCTGAAATTAAGTCGACTTCAAATATGAGCACGTCTTACATACTTTCAGTACTAAGACTACTAGTGCTAAGGACTTCCGGTACTCAATACTTAGTAATAAAACTTGTAGCACTAAGGCCTCCAGTCCTTCCAAGACCAAGTCTATCATGTTGCCTGCTGTTTTCTCTGAGCCAGGTGCTGCCCATGGTTCTGTGAAGAGAGAGTTGGTCACCATCTATTGGATAACAAAGATAAGTCTGAGTTTGCTGGGTTTTAATCTGCATAGAATAAACTGTAGGGCTGGATGTGGAGAATTTGTGTTTTTAAAACCACCTCTGATGGTTTTAATGAGAATTCTTGGGGAGGAACTGAAACATTATGCATTCAATATTGTTTGCTGAGTGAGTGGGTGTAGAGTTGATCATTAAACAGAAAACAGCAGCAACAACAATAAAAAATACAGCAGAAACAAAATGACAAAC
>PVKN010013941.1:0-19569 GCA_004027915.1 Capromys pilorides | reverse complement strand
AGGAACTGGTCTTGAGCTAATTCTGTCCGTATTAAACTAATCATATTCCTAATTGGTGGGAAAGAATGATTTGTTTAATATTATATTTGGCCTTGTTTCATATCGTATCTAATTGACTGAGTATTTGCCATTGGGATATCATTAAGAAAGAGGGAAAAAGCCTTCCAAAAAAGTTTTTCAAAGGGCCATTTAAAGAACATTTAATATTCAAAGGTTTTTGTATTAATAAAATGAATGGAATTTGTACATTTGAATTTTTGAGCTGAACTTTTTTTTTCTTTTTTCTTGTTTGAAACAGCGTTTCCCTATGTAGTTCAGCCTGGTCTTGAGCTCACTTTGTAGCCCAGGCTGATCCTGAACTCAGTGATTCTCCTGCCTCAGCGTCTTGAGTGTGGGGATTACTGGGTGTGTGCCACCATGCCTAGATTTTTTTTTTTTCTTCTACAGACAGGGTCTTACTAGGTCTTACTAGGTGCTGAACTGTCTGTGTGGCTCAGATTGGCCTTGGACTCCTCATCCTCCTCATAGGCCTGTTCCAGTTCACCCCAGCTGAGTTTGGACTTTTAGAGAGAGGTTTTGTCCTCATTGTTTACGTGAAAACCCTGTAGAACTTCCGTCTCCTGGCTGTAACTGCTCTTGATATTTGATAGGCTCCTCACTGGTGCTCCTGTCCCTGGTCCTTCCCACTGTCATGCAGCGGCCTTGCTTGTGTTCTCTCCAGTGTGCAGGTGTTAACTGAGATCACCGCTTGCGAGGGTGAGCAGGCCCTGCTGTGGGAAGCCCAGGGTTTCACGTGTGGGCCGATGGCAACTTGAGCACCGGGCAGTTTTGAAGCCTCAGTTGCTTAACTGAGCACAGCCGTGTGTACCTTTACACTTGGTGTGAGAAATAGAGGTATCACGTGTGGACATGTGCTCATGCTTGGTTGAGCTCCTTTTATAAAATCAATGCTCAGTAAAGGGTAGCTATGAATATTGTGCAAGATGAGGATTTTCCAAAGATTGTTTACTTTCTTTTATTGAGCTTGTTTAAGCATTGTCACAAATATTTAAAAAATACTTGACTTGTGACCTAGACTTCCTACTTCTTTTGATTTATTTTGATTCCAAAGGAAATTTAAAAAAATTTCATAGGGTTGGGGAGATAGCTTGGTGGTCTAAGGGCCTGCCTGGCAAACTCAAGTTCCTGAGTTCGATCCCTGGTACTGCATGTTGTGCCTGCCCCAGAACCTCAGGTGCATTTTGCTGGCCCCCAAACCAAGTGTGGTGGTACACGCCTATAATCTCAGTGCTGGGAAGGCTGAGATGGGAGGATCACTACAAGGCCAACCTGCATAGTGAGACCCTGTATCAACAACAACAAAATTTAAAAAATTTAAAAGTTTTCATAAACTTACACTGGAATTTGAATGAGGTTCATTTTTGTATTGTGCTTCTGTTCTGAAACAACAGTCAAGGTCATAGGATGAGACGCCAGGGTGTGGGTGGCCCCGGAGAGTGGAGCTCCCCTGCTCTCCTGCTCCCCAGTTCCTTGGTTGTGGTCTGCTGCTGAGCAGTGGGGTTGGCAATCTGAGTGGCTAAGTGTAACTAGTAATGGGGCCTGGAAGGGATTTTCTAGGGAGAAACTGGGGCCCCTCTTCCAATTTGAGTCATCCCATTGACAGTTCAAGTATCTCTTATTTTTAAGTTAATGTTAGGCCTCAGTTCAATTGAAAAAAAAATTTTTTATAAAAACTGTATTTTCCTCTACTTCTGCATTTTCCCCCAGAAAATTAGAAAGAAGAAAAAACAAAGGCAAATCTAGACAAATATTAACATTTTGATGCTTTTCCTTCTAGACTTCTCCTATACGTAGATTTTTTCTTAATGATCATAAAGCATAATGTAATGTTCACATGCTACTGATTCTTTGTAGCTACCATTTTCTTGTGTGTCTTCTTTATCTGGTTTTGTATGATTATGCATTTAGAGTGTTTCTTATTGTTCATTACCATAAGCAGTTCTAAGGTGAATGGCGTGGCGTACAAATCCCCATGCCCACATTTTTGATTGTGTTGAGACTGAATCTCAAGAATGGCATTCCGGAGGCAAATGTGAACACGTTTATTGTACTGTACACTTGGACTTGATGCGTAGCATCCGTGCATGGGCTTAAGGCCCTGCAAGCGCCTCTCGGCACATTCCCTGGCGTGTAGGTGCTTGGCCGGTTCTTAGAGATTGACATGAAGAGCACCTTTGTATGATGAGCTCGCCAGCCCACACATTCCCATTCGAAAAAGAGATCTTACTCGATAACAGAGAACTCATTTTAATTCATTATTGATGGTTTAGAACTTTTAATGTTTGTGGTGACATAGGTGTTTTTTCAGGTGAACTGTGTGTTAATGAGGTAAAGGCACTCTTGACATGGTCAGCCTCTGGCCTTTGCTGAGGTTCTGGCCGTCGAGTGTGGCCTTTGAACTGCCACGCTGCCCACTCCCCTGTTTCCAGGTGATTCTGCCTTTGAGCGTTGGAACGCAGAAGGACACTGACAGCACTTACACCTACTGATGTTTCTTAAAAGAAGTTGTATGTTTTCTGTTTTTTAAAGTGACTTTTAAAAACAATTTTAAAAAATTATTTATGTATTTATTTGGTATAGGGTCTCACTATGCATCTTGGACTAGTAGCGATTCTCCTGTCTCAGTGTCCCCAGCCCTGGGATATAGCCATGTGCCATCACACCTGGTTTTGGTGGCTAGCACAGCATGCCAGGGGTTCTGGAGCCAGCACGGCATGTGGTGCCAGGGACCAAACCTGGCTCCTTACGCTTGCCAGGCAGATGCTTAGACCCTGGAGCTTTCTCCCCTGCCCCAAAAGTGACTTGTTTTTTTAAAAACTATTGTAAATGTAACATGCTTACTTATCTTAGAACATTTAAAAATACAGAAACATGAAGAAATGGTAAAAGCTATGCTCCTACACTACTAAAGTCACGCACACATTTTGTGCCATCAGTTCACATTTTGTGCCTTTTCTGTCTTGAATTTAGAGTACTTCTTTTACAGAAGTAGGTTTTCCTCTTTCATATTGATGTTATATTGTAAACATTTTTCTGTGTTACTCCAAACCTCTCATGTTTGTCTCTTTATCTTGAATGTCGTCTATGTTAATCTTTTTCTCTCCCTGCCAACTGAAAAAGGAGCACAGATTTCCTGGTTTAATGAGGTATGAAAATCAGCCTTCTCCCCTTCCCTCCTCTGCTAGGGGTCTGAAGACCTCGAGGCTGCTCTGAAGGAGAAGGAAGCTCTTCTGGCTGAGCTGCACTCAGAGAATCTCACCAAGAGCTCAGAGAACCACAGACTGCAGAGGAACATGAAGAGGGTCGCCCAGGAGCTGAGCGAGGTGCAGCAGGAGAAGGAGAGGCTGGAGTGGGACCTGGAGGACGCCCACCGAGAGGGGAGCCAGGGGGCCCGCACCATTCACGTGAGTGTTGCTGGCCCTTCTGACACAGTGGTGTGGTTGCTTCTGCTATAGGGAGATATGCTACGCAGTGGGGAAGACAGAGAAGTGTAAGAAGACACTTTTGTGGTCATCTCCTTACCTAGAAATGATCAGGCTTAACTATATGATTTTTAATCCCTTTCCCTGCCCCAGTATCAAGTTGAAAATACAGTCTTACATCATGTTTTTGAATTCAGTGTTCATTCTTTGGTGTGTTGCTATGTGTCATGAGTTTTCTTGAAAATACGTTTGTGTGGGGCTGGGGAGATAGCTTCATGAGCGCCTGCCTGGCAAGTGCAGGGAGCTGGGTGCAATCTCAGTACTGCATGCTGTGCTGGCCCGGAACCTAGGTGCACTGTGCTGGCCACTGAAACCAGGCATGGTGGTGCGCGCCTGTAATCCTAGCGCTGGGGAGGCAGAGGCAGGAGGTTCACTATGAGTCTGAGCTATGTAGCAAGACCCTGTACCAAATACATAAATAAAAGATTAAAAAAATGTGTGTGTGTATAGTATTTCATCACTTGGCTACAGTTTAACTAGTTAGTCCCTGATTGTAGTACATTTGGGTTATTTCACATTCTTTTTTGCCTCATAATGGATACTGCGCCGAACATTCTTCAACATAAATATTTATCCACTGATTATTTCTGATTGAAGTATAATTAACTGGGCCAAAGAATGTGGATATATCTTTAAAACCGTTTTATAGATACTTGTAAATTATTCTAGAACAAAGATTGTACCAGATTACTCTTTGCAATCTTTTTTTAAGACTGTACTCTATTCAGCATTGGGTATTAGCATTTAAAAATTCTCTCTAAATTTGGTAGGCTTATTAAAATTCAATTATATTAAAACTTAAGTATTCAGCATCTTTTAATTTAATCCCTCCTGAGAGTCACATCTAGGTATGTAGCCTCGGTGCAGTTAGGTTGGATGGAGTTGAAGTGATTACTAACACCCGGGTTAATTGAATTCCCTGCTCTAGAGCCTGGGGCAGGCAGTCCGTAGTAGAGCACTCCGAAGGGGAGATGCAGGCGTTACTGTGGTTGGTCCACTGAGGACTGCTGTTGGTAAGGATGCCCGAGTCCATAGGTTGGCATCACACTGTGAGCCCTGAAAGAGAGAATTGTTTCCTTTTTGTCCTTTTGAGACAGGGTCTCTCTGTGCAGTCAGGCTGGCCTTGAGCTCACTTTGTAGCCCAGGCTAGTACGGAACTCATATAAGAATCCTCCTGCCTCAGCCCGTGAGTGCTGGGATTATAGGCATAGGCCACCACGCTCAGTCCTGAAAGAGAGAATTAAAGCATAAATGTTTGTGCATTTTAATAGCATTTTAAACAAATGTTGAGAGGCCAGTAATAGAAATTTAGAGAAACAGGAGACTGTCAGGTACAAGTAGATCACCCTAACAAAACACTACCTTGGTTTCCAGGTTATCTCCAGGTGCACCTGGGTCCACTGTCTACTTAGAGGCTAAGTACTGTTCTGCATTCACCTGCTCTGTCATTGGTAGCTTTATGAGTAGCGCAGAGTCTTTCACTGATAGTTTTCTCATGTTATTTAATATTTTTCTCCTTTGTTCATGTTACGGCCTGTGTCTGGATGTCCCCCAGAGTCTCATGCGGCCAGATGGGATTTTTCAAAGGTAGCTCTGTCTAGAGTGGGTGAGGTGGGATTAAAGGTGTGTGATTACTAAGTCACTCCCCTGACTGAATTGGCCCTGCTCTAATCTTGGTAGCCTAGATACAATATAAAAGGGGCAGAAGGATGCTGTGAAGTTCCCTCCCTTTTTGCTCTGCTACTTCCCACCCACCCTGAACTGTTTCTCCTCTGCGAGGCCTGTCTGCCTGGCACCCTGCCCTGGAGCCAGCCCATTATGGACTGAGACCTCCACGAGCTGTGTGCTAAAGAAACCTTTCCTCCTTTAACTGTGGGTGCTAGGTGTGCCGTCTCAGCTACATGAAAAGGAAGACAGTTGAGCAAAGCATTTGACTCCTTAAATAATGCCACAGTGAACATCTTTCAGCATGAAGACGTCTTCTCTTGAAGTCCCTAGGGCAGATTCTCAGAGGTGAGATTACTGGGTAGTAAAGGGCAAATATTTCATATTGATTAATTATGCTGCCAGATTATTAGTCCAAAGGCTTGCCATCAGCAGTGTTCAAGTATACCGTTTGAGTGCAGGCTGCCAGAAGACGTCATGTTACTCCAAGTCACGTAGTACCGGATGCATCTACCTTATATGCTGATGAAAATCCCAGGCATAATTTCTGCATGCTTCACTGTTTTTAGGTAGTATTACGCATGACAAAATGCAAAGCACTTTGTCCTAGTCAGCTTTCTTGTTACCGAAACCCAGTACCTGATACCCAGAACTTCATTTGGGGGCGTCTTCTTCCTGGTTGACAGGCTTCACAGCAGAGCAGACACACCCAGGGCATGGTGGGCAGGAAGCCTACGAGGGGACAGTGCTCTGGGGGAACCAGCTGTAGGCCGGTCCAGACACAGAGTGTGCCCACCCATCTGCTGCGGGCCCCAGGGCAGTCATGGTAATTGTTCACCCTGATTGCTATTGTATGGAAAAGGTCCTTCCATCAGGGAAACCTGCCAGGTGGGGCTGAGCTACAAGAGCAGAGTGGAGTAGTGTGCTTTTGTGGATGAGGTGACCAAAAGCCTGGTCAGGGGGTCCTTTGATAGAGGTGCAGTGTTTTTGGTCCATTCTTTTGTCCTTCATTGTTGGACAACAGGCATTTTAGTTTAAAATATATTCTTCTCTTTCTCACTGCTGCCATAAAAATGTTCATGTGGTAACATTTGGAAGGCAGGGGCTGAAGCCTATCATTATGCATTCATGTACATTGTGCAGTTCTTTTTACCTTGTGACTTCCTCTTGGTAAGCATTGGGAATCTGCCTGACCTCACCACAGGTAGATATGCGGTGCTTTGCTGATGTATCTGTCTGTTGTCAGGCAGTTGGTTGGTTTTATAATTCATGCAATCACAGAAACCCTGGCACTTCTAAAAGAATTTGGGCTGCTGTTGGTAGAAAGATAGATCCCTGTGTACCATACCCACGTCTTCTTAAGGAGGGTAAGACACTTGGCAAGGAACGGAGTGGGACTACAACCGCAAGAGGGAAGGATAGGCAAAGTATTCTATGGGAGGGACTTTCTTTTGAGGAGCAGAAACCCAGCCTAAACTAATTTGGGCAGAAGGGAAACTCATTGCTGTGCTCTTCCTGAGAGCCGGCTGCCTTTTCTTAAACCCACCAAGTTCCGTTCTAAGTGGCTGAACCCCTCCTTGCCAGCCCTGCTGGGATCACATCTTCCCAGTTTGTTCAGAAGCAAGGCTCGCACTCCACTGCTTCTCTTTCCTGTCGGGATGGCCAGGCAGGGAGGCAGTGCGAGCCGTCCTGCTTTGCCAGGAGTGCATGTGCGTGCACGTACACAGCGCCCCCCCCACCCCCCGTGGGGCTCGTGTTTGGAGGAGCACGAGCAGGTGCCCAGCGGAAGCAGTGTGTTACTGCGGGGCCCTGGCCAGACCAAGACAACAGCTGTGCAGTCTAAATGCTAACGTGCACCTCAGGGGTGCGTGCATGGGACTCAGCTTCCAGGTAACTCTTGAGGCCTGCCTTATGTTTCAGAAACATACTTGCTTCTGAAAGATAACTTGGGTAGTTTCCCATTTTTTACATGTATGTTGCTACTCAGTGGCATGTCAACTTCTGGTTATAGTCTGAGAATTCGGCTGTGTCTGTTTTGTGAGTGTTTTACACCAGATTGTGGGAGTACAGAGTGCGGAGACACGCTGGGGTGGTGTTTTTGCTTCATGGTGCTGGGATGAATGCACAGGTGGAACCTTGCATATCTTATCGGCGCTTTAATTAACCAGAGTGCCTCCCACTCACCAGTTACTACTGCTGTTGCTTTTGGATTGAAGCAGACTGACAGAACTCCACTCCTTGTAGTGGCCTCTCCTGCCCTGGCAATGAAAAGGGATTCCTTCACACATTCAGCAGCATTGACCGCTTTGTGCAGGCCCTCTGCAAAGCCTGGGCACAATTCCATAACAGAGAAAGGAACATACTCCCATGGGAGCGCAGGGGAGAGGAAATCGCTCGTGGGGACATAGAAGGCTCTTGAGGACAGTGGCTTTGGAACTGCTTCTAAAGTTCGAGTCGAAGAGTAACAGATAGGTGGGGCTGGGGGCATAGGGTTGGAAGAGACAACGTGGTGGTTGTGTGTGGAGAAGAGTGTAATGCTGTAATGAGGCAGTGGCTGCTGTGGAGGTCGCAGGTTAATCTGGGGAAGAGCTGGCTTTTGGAAGGTCTGGGAGGCAGGGTTTGGGACCTTGGACTTGACTTTTAGGCCATTACGCCCTGTATAGTGGGAAGTAAGTAGAGGGTTGGCAGGCCCGGACTCACACTTCTGACTGGTCTCGCCTGCAAGATGTCAGGAGGAGGGGTTGGTGAGCAGTGGCTGGAGATGTGGAGATAAGCAAAGGCCTTTCCTCGACATGAGAGCCAGGCTCTGAGGTGAGGGTAGCAAGCAGGAGGGAAGGACCTGTTCCTTCGTCGTGGGGATGCCTAGGTGTGGCTTCTAGGCCTGGGCTTCGTGTCCGGGAAAGCCTCTCCTCTGAGGACTCACTGATGATCAGTTTTGAGTCTCTCACACTTGTTGGAACTTGGCTGCATCCCATAGGTAGGATAAATAGAACATTGATAAGAAAAATGAAAACTGCTGTTCAGAGAAACGCAGGCGTGGTGCTTAGCTGTCTGACGCCTTGCGGTTACAGAGAGACTGCCCGTTCTCCATGCGTGCCCCCCAGCCCTCGGTCTGGGCAGACGCTATTGTTCCCAGTTTACAAGTTCATCTGAGGTTCCCAATGTAAATGGCTCAACCACGTAAACGCGAGGGTTATAGGAAGTGCGTGTGTATATTATGTATGTGTGTCATACATAGATCCAGGTCTGTAAATTCTAATTTCAGGGCTTCGTCGAAGACATTGTGCTGTGGCTGTGGCAAACCGTCAGTAGTTAAGGATACTGTGCTTCTTGGCAGAAAGGAAGATTTTTAATTTTTTTTTTTTTATTTTCAGCTTTTCAACAGACCAGAACAATATGTTCTCAGGAAAACAACTTGAAAAATCCTGTATTTGAAGATTTAAAAATTTTAATTTGTTCCTTTTTTTGTCTCAGAAACATTTGTGAGGTTTATAAAAAGTTGTAAGATTAAATGAGATTTAAAGCAATGAGAAAGGCTTAGGCACAGGGAAAACAATGATGACCCAGTCAGTGGAACCACAGAGCAACTATGTAAAATGCCCTATGCAGTACTGAAGAGGACTTGAGCTGGTGGCTCCTGGCAGTGAGAGTGAAAAGGGAATTCAGCTCCAGTGTCTCCAGTGTCTGTGAGATGAACATGTTAAGATAAAAGGCAGCTGTGGCTGGCACTGAAGCCTGAGGAAGAATCGCCTCTGGTGGTTTTTGTGCAGAGGACGAGCATTGTGTAGCGTGCAACAATGTCCCGTTCAGCCGGGGCGGTTCTGCCCAGGGCCAGATCGATGCGGTCCAACTTGGTGAGCTTGTAAGTACTAAGGTTTTCAGTCCCTGGGACTCCATCTAGCTTGGTCCCCTGTTTCCATTTTCTTTTCTTGACAAGAGCTTCAAAGTTAGTTGGAAATACTGCAGCCCGGTTTACAGATGAGCCGTGATTTAAAGTCTGCACAGAGGCCCCAGAGCAGGCAGTCTGGTTTCAGTGGCATTTCCTGAATTCTAATGGCCACCCAACCTGTTCTCTTTTGGATATGATCAAACCATCCTTTGCTTGTGCCAAAAACCTTTCCGGCCAGCCTCATTGTACCGCTCCTTCTGCATCTCTTAGGGGAGACAGTGCTTTGCTGCGAACCCAGCTTGGATCAGAGGCGATGGATACACAAGGTCTGATCATGCGCAGACATGAGGAGTGTGACCACAAGGGTCCGTTCATCCTGTGTGTTTGTTCTAATTGCCTGTGATTGCAGTGACCTTGTGTCCTTTGACTTGGCATGTGTTGTAAATTACAGTTCCTTGTTTATTCAACACACATTTATTGAGTACTCTCACTGTCAGCCTTTGGTGAACACACAAGTTTTTGTTTTTGCTTTAGGAATCTTGTTTATAATGAGCAAAGTCAGAAAGCGAGGGTCATAGGTCTCTGTATAGCACAAGGAGGTGTGTTATACCTCCTTGCCACCAGAGGGCACCATATGCCTTTAAGGAATTTCAGAGGGCCTTTCTAAGAAACATACTGTAGTTGTTAAATGTCCTGACTGGAGTTTAAAGGGTTTAAGCCTCTGTGGTCCACAACAGGGATGCTCTTTGGATTTTCACTTCTGTGCTATCACATCTCTGACTTTGATGCATTGTTTGGCTTGGAGAATTAACTCCTTTTAGCCTGTGCTTTTCACCTGTGTGCATGAGAGAGAGAGATTGGTGAAGGGAGAGAGAGAGAAGATAGAGAGGTCTTTGTTTAGATTTGTCATCCCTGCCTCAGGGCTCTGTGGTGTCAAATTGAGTGGGAACAGGACTGAGTCACTGTCCTTTTGTCCTTCTGTGTAGTAGCTGCTAGACCTTGGCTGAGCTGTGGTTCTCAGACTGTTTCCTGATCTCAGCCATCACGGGACTACCTGTCATCCACTACGTTGACAGGTGTGTGCTTCAGCACCTGGGCCTTTAGCTCTGTGGGGCACGCTTGCTGGCTATAGCCTGGAAATCTAATTAAAGTTATAGTCATCACCCAGCGTGATTATCCTGTGTGCTTTCATGGAGTGGGTTAGCTTCAGGCTAGTTCAGCCTGAGCCCCTCTAGACTTTAATCACTCCTTGATGGATAACTCTAGATGAGACCGGGACAGTGTATAGTACAGCCCTCGGTGGACTGTGAACAGAAGATGGCCTTTGGAGCCAGTGTCTCAGGCTGGTTGGTTAGAGGTAAGGCCATGGACTCGAGGTGCCATGTTGTCACCAAGCTCCGCATCTCTTGCTTTGCTTTTTAATCAGCTGTAAAGACTTTGAGTTGTGTCCTCACAGAATAGTGCGCTGTTCAAATGAACCGTGTTGGGGGAAGCTCTGTCTTTGCAAATTCCACTGTTCTGTAAGTCAGCCGGAGTACAGAGCTGCTGGCCGCGCTGGACTTGAGTCCTGGCCCCGTCGCTCAGCACTCGTTGAACTGTGAGCAGGCACTCCTGCCTCTCTGAACCATGTGGTCCATTGCTTATCAGCAAAATAGGGATTAGTTGTCAGGATTTTATGGGGTAGTACATAGCACTTGGAATGATACCTGGAGCATCATAAATGATCAATAACTGGAGAAATGTGGCAGTGGTGCTAGGATCTTTGGAATAGTGGGAGCCAGTGCGGGCCTTGAGTTAGACCCACTGCTTCACTTAGATGTGCCTCACCTCTAAGACGGCTACTTCCTGAAAGGAATGTTTATTTACTCCTTTCCAAAACAGAATTGATTAGATCTATTATAGCTCTAAATGAAAGAGCAAGACAATTTAATATCTGGGAAAGTACCTACTGTGATCCTGGCACACAGAAGGAGGTGCTCAGCGTGGTCAGATTAGTCAGGTTAATTCTGCTCTGGCTCTTAATTGTGTAGCAGGTTCTGGCTCTGGAGTTGGAATGGCAAGCTGCTGCCCACCAGAATCCACTGGACACTGCTGATGACCAGGTATGGTCTGACCCGCCGGGTCAAGTCACGAGCTGCACGCTTCTTCCTTCATCAACAGTGACCTCTGCTCTGAAGAAAGCACTTGTCTGTTCCTTTCCTGCTGCTCCATCCCTCTAGGAAGGGGGCTGAAATGCCCTTAGAGTGAGAGACTGCGGAGTAGCGCAGTGGCTCTTGCATGAAGCTGCTGTGAAAGCAGCTTTAAAAGGCCGTTCGCATTACTTTTCCTACGGAATTGCTGTAATCTCTGTGGGACACAAAGAGGGAAACTTTCCCTTCTTGCTCCTTATTTTATCATTTCTTGCCAGGCTCTGTCCTGGGCACTGGGAGTACCGGACTGAATCAAATCAGTTTCTGAAAATATCCGGAGGAGAAATGTAATAAAAATGCAGACAAAAAGCTAATTAAAATATAGCATGATAAGTGCTGGTGGACTCAATACTGTGGGAGCACAGGGAGTGAACTGTGCTCAGAGGCCAGAGCGGGAGGGCTGGCTTCACAGCAGAGGTGGATTTGAGTTGGGCCTTGAAGGGTGAAGTGCTGTTTGCCCAGGCTGTGGAAGGGGGAAGGCGGTCCTGGTAGAGGGAAGGCCTGGCTGAGGCTGGCAGGCATGTGGTGGGGGGCAGGGGCATGCAGGGCTGGCGCAGAGGCAGATGCGATCCCATACCTCCTTCATGTGGGCTTTGAGTGCAGTCTTCGGTGTGCTGCCTGACCCAACTGGGCCTTGATGCCTGCTTAACTGAGCTCCAATTACTTTGTTTTTCCTGAGAGTCCTGGCGAGGCCTGCATTGAACCCCTTACTCAGAACTTTGGCCATCTGCACAGCCGGCATCACAATCGGATGAGGCACGGTGGTTAGTTGCTTTGTTCCAGCAGCTGCTTTTGTAAAGCTTGTGTAGCCTTTATTCAAATGCGCTCTGACAGAGAGAAAACATGGAGGCGGTGCTGCATGGGGGGAGTGGGGTAGGCTGCCCCCATCCCCCATGTGACCAGCCTCTGCCACCGTGCAGGCACGACGATGAGGCAGCGCACACGCCTGGAGCACCACACCTGGCCTGGTCCTGGAAGTTCTCCTTACCTCACTGAGTGCTTGTAGCTCAGGAAGATTTGGAGACATTTCCTTTGTATGCTTAAAGGTGACCACTGAGCGCTTTGACAGGCTTTCTCACAGAGAAGCCTGATAAGGTGGAAACGTGATGGATGAGAACCTTCTCCTCCTCCATCTGTCCAGAGATAAAAACATTGCCTGGCTCGGGAAGGAAGGACGAGGCCCTGGCTTCTAATTTCTAATACAGTTCTAAGATTCTAGGGATATTTTGGTTTTCATATCATCTGCTTTTCAGAACCAGCCTGGCTGCTCTAAGTGCCCTTGTATGTACCGGAGTTCTAAGCGCAGTGTGGGCCCAGGGCGCTCCCCTGGCCTTGAGGGCACCCCGCCCCTTAGTGCAGAAGTTCAGGCCTTCACTGTCGCCCTGCAGACCTTGCTCTGTAGCCCTCTGTGAGCCAGGTGTTCACCTGGTGTAGTGGAGCGGCTGCCAGGCTTTCTCTTGAAGCTCTTTGTTTATAATAACAAATCCAACAGGGATAAGCAGGAAAGCCCTGCAGATTCTTTTAAAACTAAGTGCGTATTTCAGTGCTCTCCCTAGGAACATGTGGTTGGATGACTCTGTTAGTTAGCCTCGCTTGGGAATTCCTAATTCTTGGGCTTCTTTGGCTCAGTTTGAAAGGCTACTCATGTGATAAAAAGAGTACAAAGAGATCAGACTTTATTTATATCTAATTAATTCATTTCCATTTTACTTATTATCATGTATACTATTGGACAAATTAGTGGAATTTACTGAGACATTTCCACACGTGTACACGTCATGCATTGATCATGTCCATCCATTCTTTTTTTAAAAATGTATTTTAGTACAGGGCCTATAGGGTCTCACTATGTAGCTTGGACTCCTAGTGATTCTCCTGTTTTCAGCCTCCCAAGCGCTAGGATTACAAGTGTGCATCACCACGCCCAGTCTCAGTTGCTGGCTTAGTATGCCCCGGGGGCAGGGCTGGCACCACATGCCAGGGATGGAACCCCTTTCCCTACATCTGCCTAAGTAGGTGCGTTAATCAACTGAGCTATCTGGCTGGCATTCTTCTCCCTACCCTTGTCCTCTTTCCTTCCCTCGTAATCCTTCTGTGTTTGAGTTGATCTTTGTTGTTGTCGTTTCTATATATACTATGTATGTCTGTGTCTGGCTTATTTTGCTTTATAAGATGGCCTCCGGTTCCATCTATTTAGCTGCAAATCACAGGATTTCATTCTTCTTCATGGCTGAGTAGTATGCCATTTTGTATACATGCCACATTTTCTTTAGTCATTTATCTGATCACGGGCACCTAAGTGGATCCCATCTCCTAGCTACTGTGAATGGCACCATGGTAAGTGGGTGTGCACAGATGACGTTTATATGCTGACTTTATTTCTTTTGAGATGTACCTGGAGGGAGATAGCTGGCTGGATCTTACATGAGTTCTAATTTTAGTTTTTTAAGGGACCTTCCCACTCTATTTTAATAGTAGCTGTATTAATTTACATTCTACCCCAGATGAGATGGAATCTTACTCTCATTTTGTTTTTGTTTTTGTTTTTTTTCCTGATGGCCAGTCTTTCATACATTTCTTGGCCATTTGTATTTCATCTTTTCAGAAACATCTATTCTAATTGCCCATTTTTTACGTTGCATCACTTGGTTGTGGCTGTTGTATTTTAGTTCTTCATTCTAAATCCTAACCCCGTGTTAGAGAAGGTGGCAGACACCGCCCCGCAGCGCAGGCTGTCACTCCGCTCCGCCGCTCGCTGGCCTTGCTGTGCAGGAGCTTGTCAGCCGGCCGTAGCCCACCTCTCGGGCTTTGCTCTTGTTTTCTGCCTTTGTCCTGCCAGCTGGGTAGGCATTGCCTGTGCCCATGTCTTCAGGTGCTTTCTCTCCGTCTGTTTCTTCTAGTAGCTTGGGAGTGTCAGGTCTTGTGTTAAGGCCTTTGATCCGGTTTTAGTTGAGTTTTGTTTCTTTGCTTTTTGCTCGTACAGGCAAGACTGTAGATGGCTGTAGATGTGTAGATTTACTTCCTGTCCCGTTGGTCATGTGTCTGTTTTTATGCCAAATAACATGCTGTTTGCATTATTATGGTTCCTTAATATGTCTTGAAATCGAGTATTGTGATGCCCGTAGCTGTCCTCTTTTTTTGTAAAGACTGCTTTGGCTATTTGGGGTCTTTCATGGTTGCGTATGGATTTTAGGATTGCTTTTCCCGGCTCTGTGAAGAATGGTGCTTGTATTTTGCTGGTGATTGCACTAAACCTATACATTGCTTTGGCTTGGGTGGACTGTCTTTCATTCGTACCCAGTTGCAGTATGTAATGACTGCATTCCTCATGTGGGTTGGATGCAGGTACATAGCACACATCTTAATTATTTTGCCTTCCATTCCCTTTTCCTTCCTCCACCTATCTCTAAATCCCTTTCCCATTGCATCTCCTTGTCCATTATTGTATCTTGCTCTTTAGATTATTTAGTTTTTTTTTGGTGGGGGGGAACCAGGGATTGAACTCAGGCCCTAGCACTTGTCAGGCAAGCACTTATTCTACTGAGCTATCTCCGCAGCACTCTTTACATTATTTATACTTTGGATTTCTCATGTAAGAAAAACTATAGATGTTTAAGTTTGTGTGATTTATTTCATTTAACATCACTTACTGAACAATGTTACTTTTTTTTAAATTTAGTTTTTGAACCATTTATTTATGTGGTTGGTACAGGGTCTTGCTATGTAGCTTAGACTCTTAGTGATCCTCTTGTCTCAGCCTCCCTAGTATTGAAATTATAGGCGTGCACCATCACACCCAGTTTTGGTGGCTGGCATGGAATGCCCAGGGCAGAGCCAGCATGGCATGCAGTGCTGGGGATCAAATCTGGGTCTTGGTGTGTCTTCAGGCAGGTGTCCACCGAGCTATTCCGCAGCCCAACATTCCTTCTTTCAGTCTCTGACATAGACAGACATTCCCATCCTCTAGTATCATGGCTTTCTTCAGTATTTTTGTGATTGATACTGTAACTTTCTTTATTAAGTTTATTCCTGTTTTTTTAAAAATGATTTTTTGTGACTATTGTAAATAAGATTGTTTTCATATTTTTTTTAAGCAAATTCATTAGTATATAGAAAAACTACTCTTTTATATGTTGTGTACCCTGTGACTTTACTGAATTTGTTTAATCCAGATAGTCTTCTGGTGGCATCTGTAGGTGCTTTATGCATGAACTCCTGTCTTCAGACAGATTGTTTGAATTCCTCTTTTTCCATTCGTATGCCTTTCTTCGTCTTGCCTACCTGTCTTGAAGTTTCTATATCGTGATGAAAATGTTTTCTGAAAGCCTGTTTTGGGTTCTATAAGCCTCCGTCTCTGGGTATGCATGTCTTCAGCAAGATTAGGGACATTTTCTGCTGTTATTTTATTGTTCAGGTTTTCTGTGCCTTCAACTTTCCTTTTTCCTTCTGGTATGCAGGTGATATAGGTGTTAGATCTTTTAATGATAGGGCAAAGTTTTGTGTGCTTTCTTCATTCTACCTTTATTTCCACCTGAATGGTATTTCGAAAGACCTACCTTCAGGCTCCAGTATTCCTTCTGCTTTATCTACTACCTTGTTGAGACTTTCAGCTGAATTTATTTGACTTACTAAGTTCTTTGTTTCTGAGATTTCTGAGTAATTCTTTTTGAAAATCTCTCTTTGCCTAATTTGTATTTCTTATATTGTATTATCTTCCTGATTTTCATTTAACTGTTCAGTTATATTCTCTTGGGTCTCATTGAGCTTTTACAAAAATCATTGGATTCTTTAACAGGCACTTTTTATTCACTTCAGTAACTTTGGAATCTGTTATGGGAGTTATGCTTTAAGGCAGTGGTGGTGAACCTGTGGATCACATGTCACTGTGTTTTTTAAGACAAAAGAATAATATATGAGTTATTCTGAACTAAAACTTCAATATTCATTTTTAATTGCAGTATTGGCATTTGGTGATAAATAAATGGGTATCTTATTTACTTTTCTTATTGCTAAGACCAAATACCCAAATCCATTTTTTTTTCTGTATTTAGGGCAACGTCTACAGGGTCTATAGGATCTCACTACATAGATCAGACTCGAAGTGATTCTGCTGTTTTCAGCCTCCCAACTGCTAGGATTACAGGTGTGCACCATCACGCCCAGTCTCAATCGCCGTCTCTTGGGGCCGACACAGCCCAAATCCAGAATTAGAGGAGGAAAGGTTTATATTGGCTCACAGTTTGTAGTGGTTCAGTCCGTAGTTGGCTGGCTCCAAGGCAGGGTGGTTTGGCAGAAGAAACCACTGAGGAGAAAAAAACCATTCATAGTGTGGAAGGCAGGAAGCAGCAGAAACAACATCGGCAGGCAACAAGTGACCCCAGCAGCCCTCTTCCTGCCCCTTATATTCTGTGCAGGTTCCCTGCTCTTAGGGTACATGGCCGTCACACCCAGAGCTTCACTCCCATTATGGACTCCCAGAAGTATGTTAAACCCATCAGTGACTTAAGTTAGTTAACCACACACCCTTGATCCCAACATCACACACTTAGTGGCAGATCACACACGCTGTAGATCCAGCTACTTCTGAGAAGGGCCCCCCCCCCCATGCATACATGAAGCTTTTGGGGGACATTTAGGTACAAACCTTAACAGTAAGCTTTGGGTTTGTATTTGTACACTAGATTTCTAAAAGCTTGGGCGCCACTGTTTTATAAGCTTAGGCAGGATTTTAAATCCTAATTCCACCATTTTTTGCCTGATACTTGGTTAAGTTGCTTGAGCTCTTTGAACTTCATTTTCTGATTAGTACAACAGACATACTTAGAATGTTTGCGTCATGGGGTGAATGACATGATAGGTAAAGCGCGCCTAGTGTGCACACGCAGTTAGCACAGTCCTTAGTGCTGTAAGGGTTTGTAAGTAGAAGCGGTGGGTGCCATAGTAGATGATTGCTGAGGGCCAGAGAAAAGAAAGGACTTTGTGAGAGAGACAGCGCTGGGTTGGACCTTGAAAGATGGAACGATGTCTGCAGGTATAATTGGGAGGAAGTTTATGACATTTCTGCAGGTGGACAGAACTGAGTGGACGCAGGTCTAGAGCCTGAGCAGGGGTGGATAAGATGGTTCAGTGAGAGAGACTGGAGCCCCTCAGTAGCAATTTTTAATGGGCTACGTGGTATGAGAGCTTTGTTCTGTAGTTAAGGTGAAGGTGCTAAAAGCTTTGAACAGAGACGTAATGGCAAGGTCTGGGTGTGGTTTGATGGAGTGAACCCAGGGATAGACCAGTTAGCATGCTGTTGTTGTTGCCCAGATAAGAGCTGAGTTTGGAGGTCTTGAGTACAGGCACAATGTGGGGGAGAGACCCTTTTTTCCTCCAAAACTGCAACTTCTACTCTGCCTCCTTTCTTTGAAGCTGGGGGCTGGGGTTGTTACTTAGATTAGTCAAAGTGCAGTGTATTTGTGGGGCCATCCTTGCTAATGGGGGTTGCTATTCTTTAAGGCAGGGACCTGACTTCCGAATTTGTTTTCCTGCTTCAGACCTATGAGGCCTGGCCCTTGTAGGGCAGTCTCACTTAATTTCCTATATCAGCTGTCTTTCAGTAAGAGAACTTGAGCAGCTCTGTTGGGTTGCTTGTACCCTCCCCCTCAAAAAGCCAAACAACCCCAAACCCTAGGTTTTGTAGAATGTTCCACCTTGTCTATGAGATTGTCACAGAACTGTGCTTTAATCCTCATTCTAGTGTCTTTTGAGTGTCTTTCCTTTGAGAAACTGGGTGGCAAGGGTGGTAGACTGGGCAGGATGGGCAGGGCGGGCCCTCTTGTCATGACAGGCTTTAAATCTTGCCTCTTTATCTGTCTTGTGCTCTATACCTTGAGGCCTGTGGGTGGGTGGGTAGTTATAGCTCTGGAGGGAACATGAGAGTGGGGGCAGCCTGGGAAGAGGGAGGTGCAGTGGCAGCATTTGCCCTTGCTGGGGCTCTTCTGGGCACCCATCTGCATTTCTCACTTCACCCTCTAGGACCCATGGAGCTCATGTTACCATCTTTCTTTATTGAAAAGGAAACACTCATAAAGATTTACAGTATCTGTGCTTACACACCTAATTAGCAGTAGAGATAGGATTCAGGACAAGGTCTGTCTGTTTTTACAGTACAAGAATATTGAAGTAGGTTTGGAGAAACCACCCAAGATTATCAATTTTCAGTTCTGCTTATTTTTCTCAAGGAAGACATGCTATCTCCATGCCTTCCCAAAACATTTATTATGACTCTGCTGGTTGCAAGAATAGGAGCCCAGCAGCTGTCTTGTGTTGCTATGGCAGCCGCTCTTCCTCAAGGCCACCTCAGTGCACATTTCCTCTCATGCCCCATGGTCTCTTTGCTTTAAGCTTTTCCCCACTGTTCATAGGAGGTGTCCAACATCCTTGGTCCCTCTGCATTCATCAGGAGGATGGCCTCTGTCACCATCAACACAATCCTTGAGAAATGAAAATGTTAGCTTGAGGTATTGGAATTTTTGACCAATGAACGCCCATACCACAGACTGGTTTTGAATCTCTTTAGTTTTAACAGTAGTGCGGTTGGGTGGAAAGGACACAGAATTCCGGCAAACAGTGAGTTGGTGTTAAATTTCTGCACTAGAAGTTACTTGTAAGGCTTTGTCAAAATTTCTTAGTCTCTGTGAGCTTTGGTTTCCTTTCTGTGAAAATAAGATTTGATGATGCCCTGTAGGAACTATTAAAGTTAGAGATTTCATTTAAAAATGTTTTGGCCAATGCGTGGCTTCTGTTACTAAGGATTATAAGAAGAGAACTGGTTGACACTCTTAGGAGTCTTGGCTTTCTTCAAGACACTGATGCTTTGTACCTTCTACCTACAGAGCACACAATTTACAGGTTTGCATGGATCACAGTGGATGCATCTCAGGTCAGATCCCTTTATCTTGGAGAAGAGCAAAACTACATATTCTTTGTGGAGTTCAGAAACAGGAAATTTTGATGTTTATTCTGTTAGCTTTGGGGAACATGTGGGAGAAATGCGGCACAGCATTAGTAGCCTTTATCACGTAGAACACTTAAGAAGTTCTTAACTTAGGTAGCTGAATTAAAAATACTAAGGCAAACAAAAAGGAGAATGGAATAAATCACTACTGAATACATTCTTTTACTAGAGCTTGACGCAGGCATCAGTATATGGGCCTGACAAGTATGTAAGGGAAGAAACTCAATCTAGGACCTGTAACTACTGTGCGCTGGAACAGTGTAAACTTTTACATGCATACTACGT
>PVKN010013940.1:0-19536 GCA_004027915.1 Capromys pilorides | reverse complement strand
AGAGCACCTTCCCCTCGGCTGGGTCAGTCCGAGGACTCGGTAGGTCCTTGTATGCTTACGACGGCACGTTTTCAGTGCGGTCACTTCTCCGCATTTCCCAACACGCCGGCTGGTTGGCTTCCCACGTCACACGTACCTGACCCCACCGGTCTGACTGCGCCCCTTGTGGACTGCCTGCTGTTCTCTAAATGGAACGAGCCGCAGAGGAGAGCGAAGACTCCTTGGCTTCGGGAGTGAGGATTGAGGGGCCCTGGAGCTGGGCAGGGCAGGAAGAAGCTGTGCTCTCTGAAATGGAAAAGCGGAGGTCAGCCCAGGAAGAGGAGGAGGACCACAGAGCCTGGAGGGAAAACAGTAAACCAAGTGGGTGTGAAAGGGGAGAAACTTCGGGAAGGAGTTTTCAGGATCTGAGCGGAAGATGGAAAGCTCGGTAACTAGAGCAGCGTGGATGAAAGCGGAGAGCGCAGAGGGCGGGGATGCTTCTAGGAGGCTGAGTAGAGAGGGCGTCAGCAGCAGTGCCGTGGACGGAGGCGCCGTGCCCTTGCCTCCTGTGTCTTTGGCGAAGGAGAGAGGGTGCAGCCAGAAGCCAGCTTAGCCCTTTGTTCGGTAGCCCAAGCCCTTTGGGGTGAGTTCGCCACTTTCCCTTATGTGAAGTTTTCCTGATGGATTGCAATTTTTCCCCAAATTCAGTCTTTTGAATTTGGCATTATTATGCCAGTGTAAGGCATAAGATTTGTCTTTGGTTTGTCCTTTATACTCATTCACCAGCAAAAAAGGTGACTCCATCCCAGAATAATAATTAGGGCTGAGTGCTCAGCAGATTATACACACTTGTAATCCCAGCACCTGGGCTGAGGCAGGAAGATGTCTGTGAGCTCGAGGCCAGCCTGAACTGCATAGTCTGTCTAAAATAAAACAAGGTAGTGTGGGCCGATATAAAGGTTAGGGCAAAAAATGTTTCTAAGCTGCTCTTCCATGCATTACTTCGTTAATCCTTACATAAAGCTATGCAGAATTGGCAGCAGCATATCGTATTCCAATTGGCTTGAGTAACATTTCAGTTTTGTTATTTATTTATTTATTTATTTATTTATTTATTTATTTATTTATTTGAGAATGAGTGAGCCGGGGCCGAGGCTCCGAGTCGCTCTCGTTACCTGGACGTTGACAGCGGGACGCGTGTGAAGGAGATCAAGGGAGGGCATGAGAGAGATTGTTCCTTGGGAAGCAGAAGCGGGAGAGAGCGCCACCGGAACTTGTGATCTGCAGGCGCAAGAGAGGTGAGCAGGCCGTTAGCCGCGCGGCAGGTGGAAGATTTAGGAAGGAGGTCTCTTACACCTGAGTGCATTTCCAGGAAGGTGAGGCGCCCCACACGTGGTGGGTATTAAGACAGTGTAGCTGACACCGAGGCTTGTGGCACTTTTGTGGCCTCTTTAAGTCACTGGCGTGAGTTGTACGTGGCGAGGGAGCACATTGTGTTGGTACAGAGGTGCGCCTGCGACACCCGAAGCCTTGCCTGCCTCCGTAGCCCTGTGTCATTGCCCTGCAGATGTCCGGTTAGACCATTCATTCTTAGCAGATTAAGAGCCTTAAGTGGCTGTGAGGCTCCACGTAGGAAGCTCTGGGAGGACTGATAAAGTATTTACAGATGACCTGTGCGGTGGCTCCCGTCTTTGAGCTCTGTGGCCCCTATCGCGCCATGCGCCCTCCGTCGCGTGGCCTTTCTGTTCCCTGAAGGCAGTCCTCCCCTTGTGTTTTGGAGAAACAGAAATAGACACCTGGTGTACTTGCACTAGAAGTGTGCAGGTGCCTGGCTTCTCCGCGTGTGTTTCTGTGCTCAGACGCCCCCCAAAGAAAGGCCCACAAATGGAAGAAACGGGCACTTTCCAGGACCACGGAGTTTAGTGGCTCTCACGAGTAAAACGCTGAAGATCTCGGTTCTGTTGTGGTACAGAAGCTTTTCTCTGTGTATCTTACATGAAACTGAGAGTTTTAAGTAGATCAGAGTAGTTTGGTGACTGAAAAAGGCGGTTGATAACCGTTTTTAATTTTGTAACCTTTGCTCTTAAAATTAAGTTTATTGTGACACCGAGCAGTTTTGCCAACTTGTATATTGTCTTACAGTGTGATTTGCATTGTAAATTAGATTTCTAGATGAAAGATCAAGATTTTGGTTAATCCTTGCATTGATGCCAAGGTGTTTTTGTTTGTTTTCTCATGAGCTGCTGAGTACCTGCCTCACAGCATTCTACTCGGCTTCTTGTGAGTGTTGCTGTACGCCATTGAGTTCAGTCCTCAGAAGAACCCTAAGGTTCTTGGATCTCTGTGTTTGTTCCATAGCTGAGACACTGAGGCTCAGAGTAATTAATCGTAAGCTAGCAAATAAGAGATGGCGTTTGTTTCAGAGTCCCATGGTGCAGCCTGCACCGGCCTTGAATTCCAGAGCCGCTTGCCTGAGCCTCCTCAGGGCTGAGAGTAACACCAGCCTAGAACATGACGCTCAAGCAGTCAGATTCCGCATCGCTTACTGTACACCTCTGTCTTCTCTTTTGGTTCCTTTCCCATGTCCGCTGCCTCCCTCGAAGGGAGGCTCTCAGGATCGCAGGGGCCAGAGCCTGCCTCCCGCCGTGCCTCGAGCTTCGCAGCAACGCCGTGCCTCAGCTCACTGACAGGCAGTTGGGTGCTGCGGTTGCTGTACTGCTGCCTTCGCAGCTAGGGGTTTTCTGTGATGTAACGTGGAGTTGGCTTCTCGATGTTCTTAACTTTATCAGCTACACAAGCATTTGTGCCTCATTTTCTTTCATCCTCATTTCTTTCTCAAAGCCCTTTCAAACCAGGAAAATGGAACTGGCAGCCATGGCCTTAGAGTCTGTACAACCTGTGGTTTATATACATGAAAAATGCATGCATTTGCCATGATTTTTCTTTTCATTTGTTGATAAGGTACATAAACCCAACGTTCCACCTGACTGACTTGTGATTAATTGGGATCTTTGTTCTCTCCCGAGCAAGAGCTTCATGCCAGCCCCATCCTCCATGGCCGTCAGTGCAGCTGCTATTTGCATGCTGTTTTCTTTGTTGCTGTGTGTGTGGGTGCCTCAGGCCTGGGGCCTGGGCTCCGACCCCTGCCTTGTGGTGCCTGGATTTCTATGGAGAATTATAGTAGTTCTGGATCAGGGCCTTTTACAGATAGGTGTGTTCTTCTCACTTTGCTTGGCATGATCAAAGACTCTCACATTGCGTTTTGCCCAGAGCCATCAAATCCAGCCCCCCACCCTTGGTAAGATTTATTGCAGAGTGCTCTACCCCCAGAATGCAGAAAGCAGAGGCAGCACCTGTGGCCTGAGAACATCGCTTTCAGAAGCTGAGAGACTCCGGCACATTCCTGATAAAGTGCTCCTCGGTTATTCAAAGGTGTGGCTCTTTTACTTCCCTCACAGCTATGTGGCAATGCGCGGCTCTTTCATGAAAAGGAGGAGGAAGGCCACGTAGTAGGAGAATGCGATCTTATAGGGTAGGACACGTGTGATCCATGATTCTGGGTTCTGACTAATGTCCTAAGGGAGAGAGGAACTGTACATGGACTGGGGTATATTTTGTTTTTCATTTAACTCTTTAAAAAAAAAAAAACTTGAGTAGGGATTTCTGTCTTGACTAGTGGTGCTGTTCACAAGAGACTGCAGGGTTTCTGTGTTTGCCTCAGCTGTGTGGAGTGGGAAGACTGGTTTCTTTTGCCGTATCCCTCCTCAACAGAGGTGTGCTTGCTAAACCAGGAAACTAAACAGAGGGCAGCATGGGGAGTTGCTCCTGGCTCTCCTTCACCCTACCCCGGATGGTAACGCAATTGGGAGACTTTCTACAAGAGCAAAGACCTAACCGAGTGCGCTAATGTCTGTGAGGTGCCTTCCCTCCCTCAGTGCGCAGCACACGCCTGTCCCTGGAGCCAGCTTCTTACCTTTCCTTCTCTTGATGCAGATGTACGGCAGTATCTGAGTTGTGGAGGTCTACTTCTACTTTGCTAGAAAGACTAACTTGAAATAAGGGTTTATTTTGTATACTTTTCCACATAGTTGATAGGGTTTTGTTTTTTTTTTTTTAAAACAAAACAGTGCTCTATTGATTATTTCTTCCTAAGTCATCTGAGGATTCTAGCAGATTGCCACAAATAAGTATATTGCCGTATTTGTAGGCCAAGAATGAGCAGACTACCGTGAAGATTTTTCTACCTTAAATGCAACACAGAAGCTAAGAGATTTGTGAGCATCGCATTGGTTTTTGTTATTGCAGGAGAGTGTTGGAAGGGACCACAGAAACTGTTCTTCATCCTCTACTGGACCAAAGGCCTCTGTGGGAAACAAGAGTTAACTTCTTCTAGTAAATAACATTTGGCATTTTAAATACTCATTTGAATAGATGTTCTCTAAAGGAAATGAAGCTGCTCTAGTCCCTTGGCTTTTATGAGCCTTAATCTTGTGTGTCTAATATTATGCAATTCGTAATCGTAGGATTTGTTTCCCCTTAGGTAAGGCTAAGTCTTATGTTATCTCAGGCTCACTGGACACAACAGAGGGCAGTAGGAAATCATTCTCCTTGGTCAGATGCAGACCCTTCCGTCTCACAGCTACCCAGGGGCCCGAGTGGCAAAGCTACCTTTGGGGCCATCAAGAAAACCAGCAGTGCAGAATTTTTTTTCAAGTGTATTTAGTGCAGAGTCTACAGGGTCTCACTATGCTGATCGGACTCATAGTGATCCTCCTCTTTTCAGCCTCCCAAGTGCAGGGATTACAGGCATGTGCCACCACACCCAATCTCAGTTGCCATCTCAGCGCGCTCCAGGGGCGCAGCACACTGGGGGTTGAACCCAGTTCCTGAGCCTGCCTAAGCAGTTGCTTTAGTCCACTGAGCTACTTGGCTGGCCCTGCAGAATCTGTTTTTTAAGGGGTGCACAACTGAAATAATGATAGCCATAAAACAACAGTAGGTACCTGTGAACAAACCTTGAATGCACAGGCCTAAGAAATCCTTGGACAGGCCTGCTTACAGGATCGGCCCCTGACTAGAGTCTAAGAACCCGGATTTAGGGAGTTTTCACACTTTTCTTGGGAAAAGAGCACTTCATTGCTCCCAGAGTGTGTGGTAATAGGATTTATATTGAGTAAGCTACTTTCTGTTGGATTCTAAGCTTTTGGTCAGTGCTAGGTAAAGAATGCTTGCTGGCATGACTGCCACTGGTAGGAATGTGGCCCTGAATCGCCGGTGTGCCCTCTCTACAGCTCACCACTCACCCATGGTGCCACGTTCTAATGCTGAGAGAATTGTGTGTGCCTTTGTAGCCCTTCAAGAGAGGCTCCTGTGAGTGTGGTCCTGCTTCCCCAAGGACCTTGCCCATGGTGCCTTCCGCTGGATGGCGTGATCTGGTATCTCTATGCAGTACTCGGGCATGGCTGAGGGGGTGCTGCCCCCATGGGGCCCATCACGCCCAGGACTGGACCTGTAGACACCCACATAGCTACTGACCCTAACACGGGCAGGCTTCCGCACAAAGAGAAGTCAGAAGGCCTCCAAATGTGCCTGAGAATCCCCTGCTCTGCATCAAAGCTCCCCCAAATACCACCCCATTCTGAGTTAAGCTTAGCTCATGAAGTATGCTTAAAATATAGGTCGGGTGGGTGCTGTTCACTCACTGGGACATCAATGTGTGCCTTTCCTTATGGTCTGCTCTCATTAAAACTGAGCAGAGACTTGGCACCGAACGGTTGCTCCCGTCTTCTTCCCCCTCCCTGTTCTCCCCCTCCCTCTCCCACTTCTCCCTTACTCTCTCTCTCTGTCTCTCTCTCTCTCTCTCTGTCACCTCCTGTTTTAATAATCAGAAATCACTATGAGCAGCATCCTTTCCATTGATGGAGTGACAGCTTTCACATGGGAGTTTTTTTATGAGTTGTTAAAATAATAACTACTTTAGAGTTAATATTTTTTATTTCCACTACTTAATTTTCTGGAATGTCTTTCTTTGCCATGCCAGCAAAGAGTTTGCTAAAACTTTTAGTATGTGCCCCAGTTTGAAAGACTTCTTTGCCTTCCTGTTGAGTAAACGAGAGAGAGAGAGATACTGCTGAGAAATAGCGTGCAGAGGGGCCCTTGGGGGCACGGGAGGAGACCGCTGCTGGGTCGGGCGGTGCATGTGTGGCTTTCCCTGTGTTGGCGTGCTGCTCTTGGCTCTTTAATGTTGTCATCTGTCTTCAGGGTTTTACTTCACATATACAATGGTTTTGTAGTCTGGTAAGGTGACCTTCATGCCTTCTTTCTGAGAAAACAGTGCACAACAAATACAATGAGAATTTTAGGTGAGTTCCTCTTCAGTCTGTGTAAACAACCACCAAAGGAGAAGCTAGGTGCAGTGATCAAAATTTTATCTCCTATCTTATAGCTAACTATAGAGAATGAAGAAAATGAAATGTTTACATGAATAAAAATTTGATCTCAGTTCCTAATAAATTTTATGTCAAAATGACAAATGCCCTTGATGCTTTTTTATTTAATAATGCCTTTTAGTTCTGAAAAGATGTAATGGGCCTAGAAAAACTTCTCATGGCTTGGAGGGTGGCTTGAGATTTTTTTTTTTGCACTGCAATTCATGGAGAAATATACTCAGTAATTATAAAATTTAGTACATTTCAGGGCCAGGGAGATGGCTCAGCAGCACAGTGCCTGCCTGACAAAGGCAAGGTCCTGAGTTCCATTCCTGATCCCCCTCTGCAGAAAATTTAGTACATTTCTAAGCCAAGCAGCTCATTCAGGTTATCCTCCCTGAAACCATTAGTGATTTGAAGAGTACTAGCAGATAGGAAAAGTAACGTAAGAGCCTTTTAGATTTTATAGCTTGAACACGAAGGTGCGTCTGCAACCTTAGAGTGCTTCGCATCCGTTACGTGGCACGCCTCCACTCTGCGTGCCTTCCTTTCTGTTCTGTGCCTTTCCTGTCGGCATGGGATCAGAACTTCATATTCGGAACTAAGTAATAACCAGGATAAGCTGCTCTGGTCTTCACCTCACACACCTGTGTCCTTGTTTTCTTCTCTGACATATTAGCTTCGCTCCATCTTCGTCAAAGGCGATGCTCTCCGGTTGACCCCTTTGCTTCATGTCCCTGAAGGTGGCTTTGCTTGTTTCTTCTCCTTTGATAACCACTTTTTCTGTATGGAAATTTATTTTACATTTTGGAAATGTGAGATTTTATTTATAAACCTATAAGCAATCCTACAACAAAATGAACTGGAAGCATAGAATCAACTAAGATCTTAAAGTGTTTTTTTTTTTTCCTCCCAAAAATCGAATTGCTGCTTGTATCAGGAAAGGTTTATGTTGTTGTTTGTGAGTATTCAGCATGAAATATTTGTATTCATGAGTGTCGCCACCTGACCAGAGCTGGAAACCTTGGGTCTCTGAGTCTCAGTGGCTGGTTTTATTTCTTCAGTTTGTTGTTGTGATCTTGAGAGAAGATCAGTGGGTTTGCAGAAATGACTTAAGGCTGCACCTTTAACAGAAGCAGACAGGGAACAGCGCAGCGTGGTGTGGCTAACCACCCTCACTCTGGAGGGTGGCATCACTCTGGATGGTGGCATCAGTCCGGATGGTGGCATCAGTCCAGATGGTGGCATCAGTCCGGATGGTGGCATCAGTCCGGATGGTGGCGTCACTCCGGATGGTGGCGTCACTCCGGATGGTGGCGTCAGTCCGGATGGTGACGTCAGTCCGGATGGTGGCGTCACTCCGGATGGTGGCATCAGTCCGGATGGTGGCATCACTCTGAGTGGTGGCATCACTCCAGATGGTGTAGGTGTGGCAGGTGCGTGCCACAGTCCACACTCAGGCGCAGTGTTGTAAGGGACTGTGCCGTGTGGTGTGACATGTGGATGCGAAGGGAACATGCTAAAAAAAAAAAAATTAAAAAAAAAAAAAGAAAAGCAGAATGGGATTTCTGATAGCTCTCAGGATTTGAGACAGACGTAACCCCTGAGAGGTCGGTCTTGAATAACTTGGGATCCCGGCAGATGGATGACGTCATTCCAGGTGGAAGAGAGGAGAGAGGATAAGCAGAAATGTGGAGGTACCCCCTGAAAGTTGAGTCGCCGGGATTCATTGCACTTGTGCTCAGGCTGTGAAAGAAGGGACACAGAAGGCAGGCGGGGCAGTCCTTGGGTGTCTGCTTTGAGGGATGGACATTTGGATCATGCGGCAGAGGACGGCCATAGAAGCTCGTTCTGGAGGGAGGGCTTGGGCCGTGGCCAGTAGTGCCCTCGAGGAAACGTGAGTGCCTTCTCCAGGGCAGGCAAAATGTGAGTGAGTGGAAAAGAGAGACTTAGGAACTAGTGAAATCGTCAGGTGAGCCCTAAACTGGTAGGGAAAGTGTGAGAGACAGGTGCCGGGGAGTGGATGGACAGCGCGTGATTGACGCGGGGGTAAGGCTGCGGACCTTACTTTCTCAGGATTAGATTTCAGGGAGGAGAAACAGCAAGCAGGCCAAGACACCGCTGGGCTCGGGCAGTGTGCGAGGTAGAAGGTTCTTTTGTGGTGCATTTCAGTGTAGTTTTAAGCTAGTTTGCATTCCTGGTTTCAAAAATTGCTAGCTTCATAACCTTAGACAAGTTATTCAACTTTGATGTGACTTAATTTCCCAATCTGTAAGATGGGCTTGGCAATAGCATTTCAAGCTTGATTTTTAAGTATAGATAAGCATAATGCTTATACATTATCTAGACACTTTCTAGGATTATTGTCTGGACTCAACTAACAATTGCTATTTTTCAATCTGCATAGCTGTAGCAGGCAGCTATTTTTAAAACTTCACTTCCAATATAAAAAAAGGCAAGCCACAAAGTCTACACTTTCATATTTTAAAGAGAAAAAAATAATGATACAGAATTTTGAAACAAGATAATAGGGGATTGGGGGTAAGGCAATGGTTAATATAACATATCGCTATCTTCAAAGTAGTTGTTCAGGTTACAGGTTGGGAATGAAAAATGGATCAGACAATGTAAGCATAAACCACTCTTTTCAGTGAACTAGTAGAAATTGGTAGTGTAATTATCTGAGCTATCTTATGTGTGTGTTGCATGTTTTTTTTTCCTTTTCTCTTCCTCCTGTTCTCCTTTCCCCCATCCCAGTTGTTGTTTTCTGTCAAGCAGTTTCTTTTCCTCTCACAAGATCTATTGTGCATTTTGGATCTTATCTATTCTTTCAGTGTCTTATGCTAGGGAGACAATACGATGTTTTCACGTGCATGTCTGATTTATTTCACTTATGAGTATGGTCTCAAATTAGGGCGAGTCCAAGCTATGTAGTGAGACCCTGTATCAAATACATTAAAAAGAAAAGAGATACATTGCTGTATCAGAGCCCATGTTTTGTTTTTATGTGTATGTGTGTTCCACTACGCAGCTCAGACTCTTGGTGATTTTCCTGTTTTTAGCCTCCCCAGTACTGGGATTACAAGCATCAACACCATGCCTGGACTCATTCACCAGCTCAGTGCACCCCAAGGGCAGGGCCGATATGGCATGTAGGACCTAGGCTCAAACCCAGGTCCCTACGCTTGCCAAAGCAGGCACTTAATCCATGGAGCTATTGTGCTGGCCCTGAGCCTCCATTCTTCACAGCATTCCCTTAGCCTATAAAATAGCACTGTAGCCCCTCCCTCTGCTCTTTGATTTTATCTGTGTTAGGCTTGGTTAGGTTTGACTTTCCTTTCATTGCTTCAGAATTCAGATATACCCAGGTGTGATGGCACAGGCCTGCGGTCCTAGCACTTGGGAGGCTGAGGCAGGAGGATCACTGCCAGCTGGAGGCCAGCCTGATCTGCGTAGCAAGACCCTGGCTCAGAAAGACAAAAGGCATAAATAGAATTCAGATATATTTAGTTCTTTCTAAGAAACTTCTTCAGTGCTGGGGACTGAACCCAGGGCCTGGTACCAAGCACTCTTCCACTGAGTCGCATCCTTCGGCAGAGCGTGCTTCGCTGACCTGCAGGCCACGTGTCTTAAGAAACCCTCAAGCATTATCATTCTCCTTATAAAATACAGCAGATGCGGAGCATAACTGCGAAACAATGGGAATGCTGATGGGAAGATTAGAAGATAATTCAGGAACTGATGAACATAAAGAGTCACTAACAGAGGATAAAATGAAGGGTGCATGTGTACACACACGCATCTGTCGTTATGTTAAGTATGCGTGCATTCTTACTGTGTCTGTGTTTCCTGTTGCACTGATTTACTTTTATGTACTCTACAGCACGTCCATTTATAGAGCGTCAGCCGTCTGACAAACACTGTTCAGATTTGCTTTCTAGTTCTTTGTACACTGGCATTTGCCTTTAATGAATAAAATGTCCAACATAAATGTTGAATAATTCCCAAAATAATTTTCTAAGAACAGTAGATACTTGTCTAGCCTTTAGAGGGAAAAAAAGACGAGGATTCAGAGTGTGTGTGTGTGTGTGTGTGTGTGTGTGTGTGTGTGGTTTGCTAACACTGCCATCTGCCCCTTCTCCTGGCCCGGAACACTGCTAGCGCGGCTGCCTCCAGTACCAGTGGCCCTGGAGCAGCTTTCTGTGTCTGGTGGGAGCCTTCTTGATGGTGACCACGCGAGTTCAGTTGAGGAAACACAGCTCCCTCCAAGGGCTAGGGTGAAAATGCAGCCCGATTGGGATGGTGCTGCGTGGAGTGGACTGCTTTCTTCCGATCCAAGAAGCGCTGTGCCAGGAGAAAAGGGTAGGATTGCGGGGAGAGCATTGGAGCGGCTCGGGAGAGCTGAGTCCTTGTCCCAGGTCAGCTGCCCACGTTTTGTCCTCCTGGAACAGGCAGAATCCTTGTTAATTTCCTTATCTGTAAAATAAAGCGGTGGCACTGGATGACCTCTGAGTGCTCCCCTGCTGCAGTTGTAGTGTAAGGTCGGTCAGCGTTGCTGTGTCTGATTTATCTTGGCATTGGGACAGCGTTAGGGACAGCAAGCCTGTGACGAGGAGGCATCAGGACACAGTCTAAGCAGGTCACTGAGAGGTGAGTCTTCCTTGCTGGGACTAGGGAGAAGGAGGGAAAAGAAACACTTGATAGGTTTATGTCCCTTGGACCTTAAAGGCTAAGCATGATTGTAGAAAAGACGGGGGGTTCATAAACAGGTACAGTTGTGCAGGGTTTGTACTCTTTTACTGCAAGTACAGTAGCTCCTTGTTTTGGGGCCTTGCAGAAGTTTTAGGAGATGAGTTTGGAAAGGGAGGTCAGGTCTGCATTGAAGGGACTCAAATGCCAGGTAAATGAATTGCTTAGTTGTTCTCTGTGTAGCAGGGAACCACCGAAGGTTGACTAGTGAGGGAAGTGAAATATTGCAACTCCGCTCTCTTTTTTTTTTTCCCATGTATTTAGTCCACTTTCAAAATGTAATTTTTAAAAAAAAGAGGAAGAGGAAATCTTGCTATTTGCTTTATTTTCTGTTTTCACCTGCTAACTTACCCAGGTAACTTTTGACATGTGTATTGATCCCTCTAGGATTATCTTCCTTTTTATATCCAGTGCTGGTTTCATAAGTGCGATAAACTACTGCTTGCGCTCATCCTCTTTTAAGGTACTGGGGATTGAACTCAGGACCCTGCACTTGCCAGGCCAGTGCTTATTCCTCTGAGCTGTCTCCCCGCCCCCTACTCATCCTCTGTGAGAAGACCCTGAGAATTTATCTTCCCTGTCTCCTCTGACCACACAGGCAAGCCGAGTTGAGGAATGGTCAACAGGCAGTGGGCTCCGACTTCTGGAGAAAAGGGAAGAGACTTTCCGAGTATTATAGCCACAGACGACTTTAAATAGCTCTAATAAGCAGCTATTTTGACACCTTGGTGTTTGTCACAGTGATGTTGGTCTTATCTGGGATCTCAAGAACAAGAGCACGGCGTGGTTCTTCCAAGTCAGCCTGCAGCACCTGCTGGGCTGAAGCTGTGTCGCCCGAGCATGGGAAAGACAGGAAGAGCAGCCTTTGAGGCCTGGAGCGCCCGGGGCGGAGCTTCAGAGCCCCAGGCCCTGGGCCCGGCGCCCGGCCTGCCCGATGCGCCCTTAGGCTTCCCGTTGCTTTTGCTGCTGCTTTTTCTTGCAGTTGGTTCAGTGAGTGGAAGTACTGCGCGTGCGTGCGTGCGTGCGTGCGTGCGTCCTTCCGCCAGAGGGCTTTATCGCCTTGGCCCGGAGCCTGTCCTTACTCTGTCACCAGGTGGCTTCCTGCAAGTTTCCTACACAGGCAGCTAATTGAGAGTTGAAAGCTGTCCTTCAGATTATGGTCTCCCTCTTTCTTGTGCATCCCAGCTATCAGCCACTGTGATGTCACTAAGTGCAGTATTTTGAATATTTTCGCAGTTCCAAGTGTTGTAAGCTACTTGTTAGGCGGCAGTCCTCTGGGACCAGCGGCTCTGCCCATTCTCAGCAAACACCTGTGTATCTGATACTCTCTAGAATCACACATTTCAGACGGAAAACACACTTTTCTAGATGACTTCTAGGTAATCATTTATTCTCTGTTCTCTCTGTTCGCTCTGTCTCTCTGTCTCTGTCTTTCCCTGTCTCTCTCCCCCGTCTCTCCCTATCTCTCTCTCTGTCTCCTTGTCTCTCTATCTTTCCTTCCCTCTCCTTCTCTCCTTCTCATATCGTTCTAATGTTCTCTAAATTTTCTCAGAGCAGATGTAGTCATCTTGATGCAGCAGTGGACTAAACTAACTTCATTCATGTAACCATCATTAAACAGTTTTCAATGCAACTTTGGAAACCGTTCAGTAGTATTTAAAAATGCATCAGTGAAATTGGCTTAGCCTGTGACCTTTGTTATGTTATCTGTTCTCAATTACATAGATTCTGTGGGGGTTTTTTGGTCTTCCTTAAAAGTAACCAAAAAATAAAAATCCCACTGAAGAGCGAGGCTTTATCCCTAACCCATTTATTTTGGTTTAGAATTGATAAGTCTTGGGAAATACTTCCAGAGTGCCAGATCAGATGTGAAAATAACAGGAAATTCACTGGGGAGGTTAAGCTGGTGCTACCTTGGTTGTTTTCCTCCTTTTTCCCCTTATGTACCTATTGCCTTTTAGCCTCTAGTCACCCCTGTCCCATTGTTGTGACTTTATTACAAAATTCCAAGCTATGAACCCTGAAATGGAACATAAAGCGTGAAATGCTTTTTACTAATTGTAATCTGCTAAAATTCAAGCCCTGTGTTGAAGCTTCTTTATTTTAATTTCAGAAGTAGTATTTAAGTGATGACATGCAGTAATTTGTTCATTCTTTTGTCAGTATAATTTAGAAGGCAGTGGCAGATAAACATAGCAACACAAGATTCATTTACGGTGACACAATGGCAGATACACAGAGCAGAACCCTGCCTATGAGATAAAGTGGACTGAGTGACTTATGCGGTAATTAGGGGATAATTGTCATTAACCTCACAAACAGTAGTTTACCCATATTGTTTAAAAGGCTCCAGGATGCGTAATGACAAGGTAATCTGTCAAAGCGCTAGGGGGAAATATTAATAAGATTTGTGCAAGCCTGGATAGAAAATATGCAGAAAGCGGCCACATTAAGCTAATTGGTGGATGAATCTACACTTGTAAAAGTGCTTCTAATGGCACGTTTGCTGCTCTCCAAATGACTGCCGTTAATGTGGAGAAGTGGGCTGCTTAGAAAGTCAGGGCTGCTGGGACGCGGGGGTATTAAGGCATGCAGACACGGTTATTACCTTGTGCTCCGGAACGCGTGCTTCTTCCT
This sequence comes from Capromys pilorides, assembly GCA_004027915.1. Taxonomy (NCBI): domain Eukaryota; kingdom Metazoa; phylum Chordata; class Mammalia; order Rodentia; family Capromyidae; genus Capromys; species Capromys pilorides. The sequence goes on along the minus strand of PVKN010013940.1, from coordinate 5,743 downwards.
ATTATCCTTTATTTTGAGTTTCTGAGTTTTTTGTTATAGTCACATATATTGATTATTTACCTCTATTATTCTGGTGTTGATCTATATTTGTTCAGTCAGCCACCAACCCCAAATCACTGCTCTTTGTGGCCAAATTAAAATATATGACGTCAGTGTCGATACCTGGATAGAAATAGGAATATACAGAAACACACTATTAATGTGTGTGTGAGTTTATAATTACACGCACATGCATCTGTGTGGGTGCCCTTTATAGAACACATTTAATCTGAACAACCAAAGGGAAGGGTAGCCATCAACAGCCGCGTGTGTGTGTTACAAGTGGCAGCGTTCCGCTCCCCGATGGATGCTGAACCAGGAAATGAATCCTAGTGCTCTGCTGCTAGCCCTGTGCCCTGGGAAGAGCAAAGTTAAAGCTCCCAATACATCTTGCTGTTCAATCACACCCTTAGTCCTCGGTGTGCTTTATGGGGTGCTCAGTCCTCTCCATTGCGGAGTATGGCTTAGTACAGCTTAGTGCCTGCTCCAAGCCCTTCTCCCCGAGCTCCTCCATGTCCTCGTCCTCACGGGGTATGGTGAAGTTCCTGTGGGCTGTGCCATCAGCTTTGTTGCGTAGTAGTCCACAGTACAGTCTGTGCCTTGGAGATGCTGAGATCAATATTGAGAAGCTTGGGTGTGCTGGTAAAACTTGCAGCACCGGAGATGGCAGCCCTGTGTTTTTCAAAGTTTGGACTGTACCCGATGTGTAACATCGCCTTTATCATGAGGAAAAAGACTTTGAGTTTGCACTTTATTTTGCCTCTGTCTCGGCATTCTATGAAGGCGTACTGGGAAAAGCCAGGGTCTTTGGCATCAGTGTCGAGAAGTAGAAAGCCCCACTCCAGCCATAGGATTTCCTATGATTCCACAGCAGAACTTTGGTAACAGGAGGGTAGGCGAGCTGAGCAAGACAGGCCCTAAGGCAAACGTGTCAGAAAGGGCTCTGGCAAGTTTGGTTTACTGCAAAGTGAGCAGATTTATAGCTGCTCTAGGAAGCAGGTCTATCCTTTGTCCAAGGAGAAAGAAAACAAGAGCGTTTGTAGGGGCTGTCCCTCTCCTTCCTGCTGTTCTCCGTGTTTTCTGTGAAGATTTCAAACTGTTCCTTCGGTGTCCTAAGGTGTAAAATGATTTACTCTCTGGAAGCTGAGTGAGCTCCAGCTGAATAACATGTGTCTATTTAAAGAGTTTGAGAAGAAAGTTTTGTATACAAATACAGCTTTTTTTTTTTTTGAGAACCACACAGATCTGTTTAAGAATACAGATGCTTCTTGATAGAGCTTTATACATGTGTAACCTTTTTTGAATAGTTGAATCTTTGCTATACAATTTTCCCAGACCTTAGCAGTGTGCTCTGGGGCTTTTCCAGGTCTCTGTGGGACTTCTTGAGCAGTGTCCTGAGCTTCAAGCACAGTTGCTTTTGTTTGTTTTTGGTCTTTTTGCTTTTCAGGCTGGCCTTGAGCTCACTTTGTAGCCCAGGTTGGCCTCAGACTTGCAGTGATCTTCCTGCCTCAGCCTCCCAAGAATTAGGATCCAGGCAGGCACCACCAGGGTGGTTTTGAACTGACCATTGTATTATAAGAGTCAGGAGTAATTCTCAGACATGATAACTTTGCTAAACACTATTGGTACAAATATATCTTCTCACTGAGCTAAGAGAAAGTAGTTGTATTGATTATTGTGGCTGTCCTACTAACGTATTTTGAAATTGTCTCATTGTTATTTATCATTAGAAGTAACAAAATTTAAAAAAAAATAGAGACCGAAAAAAGATGTGGTGTTTTTATACAGTGGAATATTACTCAGCTATAAAGAATGATAAACTTGAAGCTTTCATATGTAAGTGGATGTATCTTGAACATATACTCATAAGTGGGATAAACTGGACCTACATGTGTAAATATCGAAGAAAAAAAAAAAAAGAATTCTCAGAGATCCAGGGGTCTGGGGAGATAGCTCAGCAGCATAAGTGCCTACCTAGCAAGCACAAGGTCTTGAGTTAGAACCCCAATACTGCAAAAAAATAAAAAATTAAAAATTAAAAGGGGCTTGCCAGGTAGCTCAGTTGATTAAAGCACATGATTCAGCAAAGTCACTCAGGCTCTGGGGACTTTGGTTCAATCCACACCTCCACATGGAATGTGAAACCTGCCCTTAAGGCAGCCTGAGCCTCCAAAAAATTAATTAATTAATGGATTAATTCTCAGAGATCCAGTTGTAAGTGAATCAACGGCCCAGATAGGACCATCAAGAAAGCATGCAAAACACTGTACAGCGCCTTAAAGGAACTCTGAAAAAGCAGGTTTTCAGTCAGACGTATACACAGCGTGAAAGGTAGCTTGATTGTACGAGTTGGCTAAGGTAAAGACGCCAAGATTTGAAATGTTTTAATTGAAAAGATTTGTGTGCTTACATCCCAGCCATAAGTTTGGAAGAGTGGAATTTTAAATATCATTTTAGCAAGATTGAGAAATTTCAGCAAGACTTTAATTGACACATGGAGAAACTGGAGCTTGAGATTGGTGATTTCATTTTTTAGAGTCCTTCACTTCTTAACTTTATTCTGCAGTTGAATATATGTAAGTTATAATAAGCATAATCAAAACTTACAACTTTTAAAATGAAAAGTCTGTTTTGGTTTTCAAGTAGTGTTACATATTCTGTGCTTACTGTTAAAGACTTGTGAGTAATGTTATGGCAATTTTTTAAAAAATCTTATTCATTTATTTACTTGGTATAGGGTCTCGTTACACCGTTTGAACTTGTAGTGATCCTCCTGTCTCAGCCTACCCAGGGCTGGGATTACAGGTGTGTGCCACCACACACAGTTTGGTGCCCGGGGTTCTGGGCCTCACGTGGCGTGCAATACTAAGGATTAAACCCAGGTGCTTGCACTCGCCAGGCAGGTGTTTAGACTTCCGAGCTATCTCCCCAGCCCCGTAATAAATGTTAACATGCTAGAAATAGCAGTTTAGATTTGAGGTTTTCTAATTTGAAACAAAGGGTTATGGTTACTGTGATATTGTTATCAAGTATTATATTATGTCTTTAAATATTTCTCATGCTTGATGTACAATAGAGATAATTTGAAAAATAAATTTGACTTTGTAAGTCCAACTGTAGACATCATAGAAAAAGTAATTTAGTCCTCTAAATGTTTCATGTGGCAGAGCAAAGCAGTTACTTCATTTATTTGCAAACAAAAGAAAATGCATGAGCCTGGTTGTAATCTAGACAGGCTGAAGTTCCTGGATACAGAAATCCTGACAGGCCTTTAACAGAGATTAGCCGGAGCTTCTTTGATTTTGTATGTTGTAATGCTAGGATAATCTATCATAGCCACAGTCCTTGAAATAAAAATGCTGGCATGCAGGCTAATACATAGAAGAAACAGAACAATACTCTAAAAATTATATATCCTTGTTTGGTCCATAATCAAAAACGTTCAATTACAAATTGAATTTGTGAAATCCCAAGCCAACCAGTATGTTTTAAAAATTGTAAGAACCGTCTACAAAACTAGTATCCTGTGAGAGACGTGGGTCTCCCTGCTTCCATGGTCTTTATTTTTCTTCTGTACTTTGGGTCCCTCATGTAAGAGAAGCCCCGTGATGGTCGAGCTCGTGCGTCTGACTTACGTCGCCTAGTGTTACAGTCTCCAGGTGCGTCCACTTCCATTTGTGGACGGGATGGGAAGGGAGCAGGAGCAGAGAAAGGAATTGGGCTGGGCCCCGCGAGCGCACCAGCTCCACAGGAGGAATGCAGGCGCCATGCGCTGCACGCGTGTGCAGCTAGGTGCAAACAGGGAAGTGGGGGGAGGCAGAGGGAGGAAGGAAGGGTGCACGTGGAGGGAAGCTGGGCGGCGAGCCGACCTGGGCCTCGGCGTGGACCTTGAGCGTCAGTTGCAGCAAGCACTGCCCGCAGAGCGAAGCTCGTGCACGGAGGATGTTCCTGGCGCCATCTTGGTTAGAGAGGAGCCGTCTGGGTGTACTGTTCAGCTTGTGCACGCTTTTTAAAGTCTGTTTTAAAACTTTCCGGTGTTTTAGTCCACGTTCTCAGTCCAGGGCTGTGCTCCATGTGGGCAGGTGCACGCATGCCCTTCACACCCTCCCCTGCCCTCCCCTCCTCCACGCCCTTCCCCTCGTGGTCCCCTTCCAGCTACAGAAGCGCTGTCGCCCTGTTTTCTGTTATCCTTGTAGTGCTCTTTAATTCACTTTTCTACATCCAGTTTCTTATATAAGAGAAACCACGCGGTATTTCACCTTGCAGGTCTGATTCACTGCGCTTAGCAACAGTGTGGCCTCGCAGTGGCCCTCTGTCCTTCAGATAACTCAAATGTATCCTTCTGTATGGCGGAGTGGTATTCTGTGCGTGGACGCCCCACTGTAGGAGCCAGCCGACCAGTTTGTTCCGATGGCGGTGGGTGGGGAAAGGGGATTAAAGACACACAGATCATTTTGAAAGAGGGGCCAAGGGGGCTCTAGTGGACAAAGAGTCCTGAAAATTTGGCACCTCATTTTTATTTACTTAGACATTCGGGCAAGCAATCAGGATAGCGAGAGGTCCGTGTGCCTCCTGCTGTCTCTAGCATGTGCCAGGAACACAGCCGGGTCGCAGCTGTGTCCGTCTTCGCTGGAACTCCAAGGGGCACAGTGTGTGCTGTTTTTCTCCTCTGTGCTGACAGAGGCCAGGGTAGGCCTCCATCCTCACTACCTGGTCCCCTGCACACCATATTTCTTTGTCCATTTATCTGACTTGCAGGATTTAGTTGTCATGAGTTGTACTGTTACACTGTCCTGTGTGGCGACATAGCCATGTTGTACTGTTGGAAACGTGGATATGTTTATATCATTGTAATGTACCTTTTACTCTTTTGGGGAGATACCTACAAAGAGAAGAACTTGTTCAAATGGAATTTCTAGTTTTAGTTTTTGAGGAATCCTCTATACTGATTTCTATAGCAGTTGTGCTACTGTAGACTCCCACAAACAGTGTAGAAGGTTCTTTTTCCCTCCCATAGCCTCACCAGCATTTGTTACTGTTTGATTTTTTAAAAATGCATTTGATACAGGGTCTCATTATGTAGCTCAAACTCGTGGTGATCTCCTGTCTCAGCTTCCCCAGTGCTGGGATGACAGGTGTGTGCGCCACCACTCCTGGTCTCAGTGGCTAGCTCAGCCTGTCTGTGGCAGAGCCAGGGAGTGTTGGCGCAGGATGGGTGTGGGGATCAAACCCGGGTCCCTGTGCTTGTTTAAGCAGGACTCAGTCTGCTGAGCTGTCTCATCGGTCCTATTGTTGGATTTCTCGATGAGAGCCATTCTTTATGGAGTAAGATGGAATTTCAGCATTGGTTCCCATTACATTTCTTTAATGGCCAGAGACATTGAAGAATTTTTCAGGTACTTTTTGGCCATTTGCACATCTTCTTCTGAGAAGTATCTCAGTTATCTGTGTTTCGATTAGGTCTTTTATTTGGGGAGTCTTAAATTTTTTTCTATTTGTTATTTTTAAAATATATCTTAGGTACTAGTCTAATGTCCAGAGAGTAGCTTGTAAATTTTTCCCTCATTCTGTAGCTTCTCACTTTGCTCTGTTGGTTGCAGAAACATGATACGATTCTTGATGGGATTCCTTGTGTAATTAGGATTCTGTTCACAAAATCCTGGCCTATTTCTATGTCTTGGAGAGTTTTACCTATTTTATCTTT
>PVKN010013939.1:0-19567 GCA_004027915.1 Capromys pilorides | reverse complement strand
GTTAAAACTATAAAAGTACATCCTCTTCAAAGTTGCACTTCCTCTTCCGGGAACCAATCCAACAGAAATAAAGATCCTAATCCAAGTGAATACATACACTATTTCAACACCACCTGGAGTGGCCAATAACTGAAAACACAGTGAGTGGCAGTATGCAAGGGACTGACTGAATAGGCAGCATACCCTCGGCACAAACAGTGTACCCTATGAGACTATTTTGTAAAATAATGACAAACCACTCCACACATACCTATGGTATATATTCATGTATACAAGAATCTCTGTTAGACCATATGGATATGGAGAAAAATACAGAAGGATCCACTAAGCTGCTGGTTAGAGTAGGTCATGAGAAGGATGGGGTATGGCTATATTCAATGTGAAATCAAGTATCTATGATAAAGACATATAAGATGAAGCCATTTAAATAATATATTCTTTTTTGCGGGGGAGGTGGGAGAGGGGACTGAAGTTGGAACTCACGACCTTGCACTTGCCAGGCAGGCACTTGTGCCATGGAGCTATCTCCCTGGCCCCTAAGTAATATATTCTTGCTGGGCATAGTAGTGCAGGCCTATAATCCCAGTACTCAGGAGGCTGAGGCAGGAGGATTGCCAGGAGTTTGAGGACACCCTAGTTTTACACAGTAAGTTCAAGACCAACCTGAACTATAGAGTGAAACCCTGTCTAAAAATAGAGGGAGAGAGAGAAAGGGAAAAAGAAAAAACTCTTGCCTATGCATGAACAGATGTATATAAAACATTTAAAATGAACACAACTTTCCTATATCTGAAAGAATATCTCCATTGTATAAGGAAAAGGTTTATAACAAAATAAGTCAACTGAAAATATACTTTTTACTGGCTGAGCACTGTGGTGCATGCCTGTGATCCCAGCTACTTAAGCTAAGGCGGGGCCCCACTACTGTATGTATATAATAAAATTATTCCAATGTATTAAAAAGAATAAGCTAAGGCAGGAAGATGGACTTTTCTAGGATTCAAAGGTCAGCCTGGAGAACTTAACAAGGCCCTGCTGAAACATAATAAAAAGTTGAGTATATACCTCGGTGGTAAAGCCCTTACCTCACATAGGTGAGGCACTTGATTCAGTTCCCTGTATCAAAATATAATGTTTTTTTCCTAGATACAAATTGCCAGAATGAGTGATGCTCATTTCGTTCATGCCAAGTACATGATAAAGTCAGGGTGTACAGCAGAGTGTGCTTGCCTTTTTGGGAGGTAGACATTCAGCCGATCTGCAAGGGCGATCAGCTTGCCTGCAACCCAGCCGTCCCAGGTCGGTGAAGTGCAGGGTGTCTCCCAGCATCAGGTCCTTCCTGCAGTGCTCCCTGAGTGCAGGAGCTTTTATACACAGTGGTAGCATTCAGGAGGCTGAAGCAGGAGGATCACAAGTTTGAGGTCAGCCTGGGCTACATGGTGAGTTCAAAGGTACCCTGGACTACAAAGCAGAGCCCTGCCTCAAAAACAAAAGGTATTAGTGTTTTCTTAAAATTATTATTTCACTAATTCAAGGATGTATGTATTTGTTTTTGTTTGTTTCGGGACCGGGGTTCAATCTCACAACCTTGCACTTGCCAGGCAGGCACTTGTGTCATGAAGCTATCTTCCTAACCCCAAGGATGTATATATTTGAAATAACCAAAGAGCTGATACAATGGTAATGCCTATAGTCCCAGCACTTGTGAGGCTGAGGCAGGAGGATCTCTGAGAGTTCAAGGCCAGCTTGGACTACATAGCAAGACCCTGTCTCAAAAAATCAACCCCTCAATGAAAAAATTGTTAGCTCCATTGTGCTTTCAATCAGTTTAACAACTTCTGTTTTATTTGAAGAAACCTTGCTGTGTAGGTCCTATTGAAAAAAGAGCGGTGCTACTCTGCGATGGCAAACTGAGGCTCAGCATGATTCAGCAGATGTTTGGTCTCTCTCTCATTGAAATGCTGCATGGTAGGTTAAATTCAGAACATCCCACCCTTCCCATCTATTTCTCAACTTCCACTTGTAATGAAATAACGCCTATCAGCCAGGTGTGATGGAGTGTCCGTAAATAATCCCAGTACTGTGAGGCTGAGGCTGAGGCTGAGGCTGATGGCAAGCTCAAGCCCAGCTTGAAGTACCTGGTAACTTAGTGAGACCTCAGGTCAAAACGAACAATAAAATGAGTGTGCCAGCCCTGGGCTCACTCCTCAGCACAGCCAGAAAAGAAAAGGAAACACACACACACACACACACACACACACTCCAAACATTGAGTGATTTGCTGGAAACCAGTGATTTAGCACGTGGTTGACGAGTATCACTAGTTGCCTGTTCTTTACCCAGGCCGATTAGAGGTTGCTCAATGCATGGAAAATATGGGTTCTGTTCTTTGAGAACTTGAAACAGTGCGATGTGCATATGAAAGGACTAGAGAAGTGTTACAGAGCAGTAAACAGCAGCAGTGACCAAGTCAGGTAACAGCCTTCCCTGTGCCTGTTGCTACTGAAAGATAAAATGGCAGCACTGCAGAATATTTCTTCAGGGACGGGCCAGCAAGATGGTTCAGCAATCTAAAGCACCTGCTTAGGAAAACTTAGGAACTGGAAGGACCGCGGTTCGATCCCCAGCACCACATGCTGTGCCAGCCCCACCCCCCAGGGCAGGCTGAGCCAGCCATAATACACAAGTAAGTAAGTAAGTAAATAAATAAATAAATAAATATTTAAAATAAATAAATAAATTTTAAAAAGAATATTTCTTCAGGGAGTTGAATGCACCTGGAAGGATGCAGGAAGGATGCACCTGCATGGCCAGGAACCAGTGGTAACCACATGCCTCAGACACAGAACGTGGTTGTTTTCTTAGGCCTTGCTCTTTTAAGATTGGCCCCCACATTGAACATAAAATTTTTTGTTGGGGCCGGGGAGATAGCTCAGCAGTCTAAGGGCCTGCCTGGCAAGCACAAGGACCTGAGTTTGGTTCTAGGTACTGCATGCTGTGCCAGCCCCAGAACCCTGGCCATGCTGTGCCGGCCACCAAAACTGGGTATTGTTGCATATATCTGTAATCCCAGTGCTGAGGAGGCTAAGACAGGAGGATCACTACGAGTCTGAGCTGCATAGCACGACCCTGTACCAAATACATATGTTTTGTTTTCCCATTTAACTTCTGGTACAATTTTATCTAGATGTCCCCCCAAACACCTGAGGATTGAGGTGGGGGTGTGTGGCTTAATGTGCCAGTAGGAGGTGGTGCCTGCTTAGAAGGGCAGATCACCGGGTGAGTGGCCCCAGAGCCACGCTGTATCTCCCTCCCTCAACCACCCCTGACCAGGCAATTACCGAAATTTCCAAAATGTGAGCCAAGTGAAGAGGGAAGGAAGAACATTGTAACCGTATTTTTTGTACTCACAGGTACATTTATGGTATGGTTTGATAGTTGTCATTTCATATTTTTGTTTCCTTTGAGATGGGGTCTTGCCATGTCATCCAGGCTGGCCTTCAACTCATGGCAGTCCTCCTGCCTCAGCCTCCTGAGTGCACCACCATGCCTGGCTTACAATTGCCATTTTAAATGAATGGGTTAATAGTCTATTCTGAGATGTATGGAGTTTTACTGTGCTATATTTTCTTTGTCACATGTTTATTTTATTTTTACACATGCAGGTCAATTTATTTTTTGGTCACATTTAAGTGGTTTTAGGTTTTTCACCATTATAAATAACTCTAAGAAAGACTGCTCTGCATATTTTTGTTATTTTAAGAAGTGCAGATTTTCAGACGTGAAATCACAGATCAAAAAGTGAGACACAGGGCTGGCGAGATGGTTCAGTGGTCTAAAGCCAGCTTAGGCAAGCTTAGGCAACCACAGGGACCATGGTTGGATCCCCGGCACCACATGCTGCACCAACCCCACCACCCCAGGGCAGGATGAGCAGGCCATAATAATAATAATTAAATACATAAACATTCTGAACATTGACTATAAATTTCAAAAAAAAAAGTGAGACACAGACTTAAAGGATCCAGAAAGGGTCAAGATTATGTTACACTAGCGGCCCCTAAGTCAACCTAGAACAGGTGGTTCAGGATTTCCTGGACCCTACTAGTCTGCTCTTTTTTTTTATAGTTTTCCACTGAGTTTTTATTGTCATTCAAGTCATGATTCAGGGTTCCAGGAGCATCATGTATCCAGGTCCCCTCTTACCACTGGGAGAAGAACAGAGGACAGAACAACAGGTGAAGTCAGTTCAGATCTTGCCAGGAAACATGCCTTCAGCTCAGTGGTTGACCCAGGATATGGGGCAGAGGGACTACCCTCACCAGTATCACTGGCAGACAGAGATATCTCCCCCTTTTTCAGTCATTGCCTTCTGGCAGCGGTGATAGTCCAAGTAGTTCTGCCAGGAGTTCCTGGTCTGGTTGTGATTAGAGAAGCAGCTGTCAGAAGGGGCAGTCTTGTGGTTCTTGATCTTGGTCTTGATATCTTCTGCCACAGTGCTGACCTCCTAAATATGCTCCTGAGGTAGCAGGCAGCTCAATGTGACCCTTAGCCCAGACACCACTGTCAGACGGGACGCCCCTACTAGTCTGCTGTTTGCAGCTCAGCCTCTCTGGAAGGGCATCTTCAGGTTAGTTCAGACCTAGAGAATGAGGAATGTTCCTCTGTAGAGTTGTTCCCAACTTGTACAGCTTCTGGAGAAACTGAGGAACACGTTGTAGACACCACCCCTAATACAAGCACAGAAGCATCCATGTACATATGCGTGCACGCACACGCGTGCCCACACACACACAACTTATTTGTATAGTATGCATGATAAATGTCTGGACCATGTCCCTTAGTGACTGACTTTGGATGATTAACCTTATCCTAAGTTTTGTGCTTTGGTTTGGTTTGTTTTTCTTTTTGAGAAAGGGTCTCCCTATGCAGTTCAGACTGGACCTAGACTCACTTTGTAGCCCTAGCTGGCCTTGAATTTGTAGCAAACTTTCTGCCTCAGCCTCCTGAGCGCTGCGATTACAGGTGTGTGCCATCATACCCAGCCTGTTTTGTTTTGCATGGTTCCTCCCTGCCCTCCCACTCAGGCTGCCTTCAGGGTAGTTCTGGTGTGGCATGTGGAGCTGGGGACCGAACTGCAGTCCGTGCACCAGACTGGGTTTGCCCATGCAGACGCTTAAACAACTGAGCTAACTGATAAGGCCTCCTGTTTTGTTTTTTGAGACAGGGTCTTGCTATGCATTCCTGGTTGGCCCGAACTCACTGTGTAGCCTGGGCTAGCTGCAAACTGTGGTCCTACTGCCTCAGATGGAGTTCTAGGATTACAGGTGTGCATCACCACACCCACTTGCCCACACCCTAAGTAACATTCCATTCATCTCTTGTTCTCTTGTAAAATCTTTGATGAGGTTCAACATCAACTATCATATTAAAAAAGATTTTTTAGTCATCTGTTTCTTCTGCTGCCATTCTTTTTATTTTTGCAGTACTTCAGGGATTGAACCCAGGGCCTTTTTTTTTTAATTTTGAGAGTCTTGCTAATTGTCTTAAATGGCAGTCTAGGCTTAAACTTTTTATATTCAGGCCTCAGCCTCCCAGAATGCAGGGAGCACAGGGTCATTACCATCATGCATAGCTTTTTCCTTGTTTTTTGTGGGTTGGGTTTGGTTTGGCTTAGTGTTTTGAGGCACGATCTTGCTGTGCAGTTGGAGCAGGCTTGACCTCATGCGTAGCCTAGGTTGCCTCTAACTTGCTCTTGCCTCAGCCTCCAGCTGCTGGGGTTATGGGCTTTTTGTTTATTTTTCTTTCTTTGTAGTCTTTTTTTATAGAGATGAAGCTTCAAATTACCCATGTGGTTCTTTTTCTTTGCAGACTCCCACTGGATCCTGCTCTCTGCTGACAGAGAAGGCTTTATTCCATTAACTTTCACAGCCACTCAGGTGCTCGTTGTGCGGGATGGTGGCCCACCCCCCTTGGAGTTCACCAAGGACTCTCTTTCTCCCAGTCAGGTCCCTGTCCCTTCATCCAAAGGCTCTGGAGACCTTGTTGCCCACAACCAGGACACCCCTAGCTGTCTTCGCTGCATGGGTGGTGCAACCTGATTCCTGTTTCCAGTGAGATTATGATAAGCAAGTTGGGCTGCAGCATGGACTCCAGGGAGTCTCCCAGTGTCACAGGGGAAGTACTGTTGTGGCCGCTGTGCCATGCTTTCTGGGCTCCAGCATGCTGGCCAGTGGCAGTGCTCAGTGTCTCTAAGTTGGCTCAGAAAGTGGTTGATTTCCATTTTTATGACCCTGGAATTTCATCTAAGGGCAGAGTTCCTGGAGCAAAGCCACAGTGGTGCCCTGTGCCTTGTATGTTACGGTTTTTCTGAGGCTTTGTGTCCTTTGTCCAGGGCAGTGTTAGTGCTGGGTTAGTGTCAGCACCATTGCGCTGGCACAGCAAGCTTTGCTGCAGCTTTTTTCCAGCCTCAGACCAGTAGGAATCAGCAGTGTGCAAAGGAGGCCAAACCTGAGTTCTGCCCCTCGGGCTTCCTGTGCTAGAGGTGTTTGGACCATGGTCTTTCCTTCCAGAATATAAAGCTAACACCCTGCATACCTATAATCCCAGCACTTGAGGCTCAGACAAGAGGATTGATTTAAGGAGAGCTTGAAATACATAGCGAAACCCTGTGTCAAAACAAAATTAAATTTAAATTTAAAAATAAAACAATTTAAACCAGCTATGGTGAAGCACGCCTCTAACCCAGTACTCTAGAGACTAAAGCAAGAGGATGAAGAGTTCACCACCAGCCTGGGCTACATAGTCAGGCCCTGTCTCTGCAGACCTGCACCTGCAGAAAAACCCAGCACTTGCTCTGAGTGACCTTCTCTGGGATTTGAGCTCAGGCTCGCGGACATGTAAGTCACAGGCAGGGCTGCTCCTGATTTTCTCCCTGAAATGTGTTGTTTTATGTTATTCATCAGCTCTGGTGTCATAAGAACTTCCTATTTTGTTTCTAATAGTCAATCCATTAGTTAACTTGTCACTTCTTTTTTGTCCTGGGGACCAAATCCAGGGGCTATGCATGCTAAGCAAACATTCTACCACTGGGAAGAAGCTTGAGCCCAGTTTGTAACTTGAATTTAGTTATTTTTCTTTTCTTTCAGTTCTTAGAGATCAGTATATAAACATGAAAGTTAGAAAATAGGATTTTTTTCTGAACCTGGGGTACAGTGGTTCTAAAAGGTACCAGTTTAGTCCACTTTTGGGTCAAGTGCTAGCTACATAATGAAAGCCCTGCATCCCTTCAGGTGGGCACAGCACTCCTCACTGCCTGCGAGAGGAATCACTGGACCAGTGTCCACAGGGTGCAGCTGCACAGCGTATTTTTAGCTACATTTAGCCGTTCTGTAGAAAGTCCATTAGTGCGTGTGCACGCGCACACACACACACACCACTCACTTTAAAATTATCTGGAAAGAAACCGCTGGGTGGCCTTGGGGACTCCGGCCTGAGTCACAGTTGAGGAAGACCAGCTGGGCTACCTAGGCAAGCAGCAGACCCATCTGTGGTTCAGATGCATTAGCCATGGGGCTGATGGCAGAGCGCTGGTCGTCTGGGAGTAGCGGCCAGAGAGTGGCGGCAAGGGCAGTCTGAGGTCTGGCCCCATCTGCAGAGGAAGCATCTGGGACGCGTGAGATCACAAGTGTTAGGGAGCCCAAAGAGGGGGGGCTGAGGGCGCCCAGAGTGAGATCAGTGTGAATATTAGAACCACATTTCCCCAAAGTCCTGGGAATGCATCCTCAGTAAAACACTCTTATTTTCTGTGGCTGTTTCAAATGTTTTGGTATTTGTGATTATTACTGGCATAGAGAAGTGTTCTTGATTTTATATATGTGTATGTTTTCTTGTGTCTCTTTTCTGGGGGGGTGCAATCCAGAATATAAATTGTTTCTTTATATTTCATTTCAAACTAAGGGTAGCAGCACAGACCTGTAATCCCAGCACTCAGGAGGCTGATGCAGGAGGATTAAAAGTTCGAGGCCAGCCTGGCCTACACAGTGTGTTCAAGGTCAGCCTATTTCCAAACAAAAGCCTGATTCTGTGACAACTTATGTAGAAATGTTTCCTTGGCCTCTATTAGTCTTTAAAACAATGGAAAATAATCCACTGTTTGTTGACTTTATTAAAGATACTTTTCAGGGGCCTCAGTTGTTTAAGCGCCTGCATGGGCAAACCCAGTCAGGCACTGGGGACCGTGGTTCGATCCCCAGATCCACATGCCTTACCACACCTGCCCTTAAGGCAGCCTAAGCCAGCAACCCCCCAAAAAAATCCTAGATACTTTTCATAAGCAATCATAGTATTTGAGGCAGGCCATGAGCACACAGTTATTAGCTGTATGCAACTTTCAAATTCTCTTTCTGGATGGACTACTGAAAATCAGCCACTGTAAAATCCAATGCAGTCTTCATTTGATGCTCTGAGTAGGGAAAGTTTAGGGTGAGGGTCGACACTTAGCATGTTGGGCAAGAGCTTTTCACAAGCGGACCCTGACTTTTCAGGAAATGAAATGGAAACAGCAGGATTATCATTCTGACGGTGTGCAGTGTAGGCAGGCCGTCACTGCTCTGTAGAACACCATCTCGGCATCACCAGCAAGTCCAGCTTGCTTGGCATCCTGGCCACCTGTTTTGAGTGCAGGCCATAGTAGGTCTCTGAGGTTAAGGGAGTTAGGTCCATGAGTTGGGAGTTGTCCCCCATACAAAGGCGTCTGTGCCAAGCTGGCCGTAGGTGTTCTCGTCAGGGATCCACCCTCCTGGAAGCCAGGAGGAAATCTTTCTAACAGAGCACAGAGCCATGGTTTTCCTACATGGACCCAACCTTGGAGACACAGAATTAGTGACTGTGCGTCTTCCCCCAAAATAACAGTGAAGTGTTTTGTGTGCTAACAACATAGCATTCTAAAAAAATAAAAATAAATCCTGTCTTTTTGTAAAACTTAGTAAAAACTAGTATTTCAAACTACACAGTCACTAGACGCGCAGCTGTCTAAGGTGTGCACACTTCTCTCAGCATCTCCCACCCCTCTAAACTGCACCTGTCAGCCTGGGTCTCATTTTCGGCAGCATCCTCCGACCTTTGCCGCCGAGTGGCTCCCTTTCTCCCTTTGCAGGGGTGTTTTCAGCCTGGCAGGCTTAGCAGATAGCTTGCGATCTTCTGTGGTTTGTTCTTCTCTTTGGCTCATTCTCCTTTGGGGACCCCTTTTGTCTTTCTCTTGGGCACAGGGCCAGGCTGCAGGATGTAGATGCAGGATGCAGCAGGATGCTGCTTTGGTCTGGGGTGACTTTTGCCTCTTCACATTGCTACTGGAATGGGAGCAAACTTTGGCCAGCGATTCCTCGGGGAACAAACATCTAGAATATAGAAAGAAGTAAAAAAAAAAAAAAAATCAGGTTTCCCCCAGTTAAAGATCCAATAAAAATGGGGAACTGAAATGAACAAGAACTTCTCAATTGAGGAAGTAGAGATAGCCAATAAATACATGAAATGTGCCACATTGCTGGCTGTTAGAGAAATACAAGTTTAAGACTACACTAAAATTCCATCTTACTCCAGAAAACATGACTAGGATCAAAAATAAAAAAAATGCTAGGCTGGGTGTAGGAAGACAATGCGTGTAATCTTGGCACTCAGGAGGCAGAGGCAGGAGGATTATACAATTCCATTTAACCCAGCCATTCATCTTCTAGGTATCTCCCTGTGAGAGTTAAAAATGTGCTACAGTGACACATGTGCACTCGTGTTTAGAGCATCACAATTCCTGACAGCTAGTTTGTGGAAGCAGTCTCTATGTCCACAACAGATGAACAGATGAAGAAAATATGGTCTTTATACACAGTGCAGTCCTACTCTGCCATAAGGAGAAGCTGGAGTCGTTTAAGGAAAATGGATGCTCCTTGAGACCATAAGTTTAAGTGAAATAAATGTGACACAAAAGCCCCTAAATGTCAGATGGGCTATCTTAAAGGAGAACCCCAAAATATATAAGCAAAATAAAAGATCAGTAATAGAAAACAGGGAGGAAGATCTAAATGGGAAGGGGACCAGCAAACGGAGCAGAGAGGGGTGGGGAAGGGGATGAAAGAGTTGAGATGTGTTATGTACAAGTGCCAACTCCTCAGGAGGAATGAATTATGATCTGCGCAACAGACTTGTTTTTTTCTGGTTTTTTGACTGTTAGTTTTGTTTTTTGGTGGGACCAGGGTTCAAACTCACAACTTTGCACTTGTGCCATGGAGCTATCTCCCTAGCACCCTTTTCTGTTTTTTTGAGACAGGGTCTTGGCTATGTGTTCTAGGTGTGAACTCTCCATGTAGCTCAGGCTGGCCTCTTAAGTATGTATGTATGTATGTATTTTCCAGAACTGGGGATTGAACTCAGAGCTATTTTTTTTTTTATTAATTTTTTTTTTTTTTTTTAGGGAAGGATCTACAGGGTGTTCAGGGTCTTGCTACTAGATGAGACGCAGTGATCCGCCTGTTTAAAGCCTCCCAAGAGCTGGGATTACAGGCGCATACCACCACCATGCCCAGTCTCAATTGCCATCTCAGTGCACTCCAGGGGCAGGGCCAGCATGGCACTCCGGGGATTGAACCCCTGGCCCCCGTGCCTGCTTGCAGGCACTTTAATCTGCTGAGCTATTTGGCCGGCCCTGGCCTCTAATTTGTTTATTTTTTTAAAAAAGTATTTGTTTATTTGTATGATGGCTGGCTCAGCCTGCCCTGGGGATGGCGATGGGGCTGGAGCAGCATGTGGTGCCGGGGATCGAACCATGATCCCTGCAGTTGTCTAAGCAGACTCTTTAAGCCACTGAGCTAACTCACTGGCCCTCTGGCCTCTAATTTAAAACAATCCTTTTGCTTCAGCCTCCTGAGTGCAGGGATTCTAGATGTGCAACCACCACCCCTAGCCTAACATGTAGTGATTAAAAAAAAAAACTTAAAGAAATTAGGAGGTAAAGACACCTACACTGCTGCTTACGGACAGCATTCACAGTAGTCAGGAGATGGAGTCGCTTCATTTGTCCACCAGCTGATAAATGGCTAAAGAGAATGTGGCGTACAGTATATACCCTAGAGAGCAGCATCCGCCCTGTGGTGGTGAGCTCTTGTCATCTGTACAACGTGAATGAACCAGGAAGGCAGACAGATAACCCATGGCCTCATGCACATGTGGGGCCTAAAAATGTTGATTTTCAGTTGAGAGTACAATATCAGTTACTATCGACCGGGGAGAGAAGACAAAGGAGACTGAGGCAAACGGGAACAATTTACAGTTGAGAGCAGAAACAAATCGTGGCTTCTACTGCACAGAAGAATTACTCGTGTATATTTAAGTAGCTAGAAGAAATAAAAATAATATGTAAACAGAATAAAAAATATTTTGAATGCTGTCACCACAAAGAAATGATACATGTTTAAGTAATGGATCTCACAGTTCCACTGACTTAGCCATCGTAATAATGTGATGTGTAATCTGAAACATTACATGGATCTATGTATCACATCATACTCATAAATGTGTAGTTAATAAGCGTGAACCAAACATTTTTTCTTTTTTTAATACCAAAAATCAAACTCAAGATCTCATGCCTAGGGGACGGGGAGATAGCTCCATGGCACAAGTGCCTGCCTGGCAAGTGCAAGGTTGTGAGTTCAAACCAACCCTGGTCCTGCAAAAAAAAAAAAAAAAAAAAAAAAAGATCTCATGCTTGCTAGGCTGGCACTGTGCTGCTGAGCCATATCCCTGACCCCAAACAATTTTTAAAAGATGTGACCAGGCAGTCGGTCAGTGGTAAGCAAGGATGCCCACAGTCACCGTTTCTCCTCAGCACTTCTTCACAGCATCCAGCCCATTCAGTAAAATAGTGACTTAGTCATGCTGTAAATCTTAGAAAATGCAGAAGAATCTACAAATTATCAGAATACACCGAAGTAGTAGATCAATAAAAAATAACTAGTTTTTCATATACCAAAAGTTATGAAAAAAGAAAAGTGAATCCAAAAGTTCCCCAAGCCCAGTTGTTCTTTGGGGTATAAGAGGCGTGTGTGGAAGGTAGTTCAAGGGTCAGCTGTGTGCTCACGCAGCTATTCCCAGGAGCCATACGGAGATATGCAGCGGAGAGCAGCAGTAGTGTGTGCACTGCCCACCTGCCTGCAGGAATCTGGGTTCATTCCACATCAGGCTCGGGGTCCAAACCAGGGACTGGCAGAGTGCAGCCTGTCACAGCCGAAACTCAAAGTGTCAGACTCTTGAGTTCACGTTTTTGGGGGAGTTTTTTTGTGTTTATGGGACAGAGTCTGACTATATAAGTTCAGGCTGGTCTTAAACTTGCACTGATCCTCCTGCTTCAGCCTCCTGAGTGCTGAGATTACAGGTGTGCACCACCACAGGTGGCTCCCAAGTGTTAGATGGTTGTCAAGCATGTCAGGCTCCAGTTTGTTAACCAGTTCACCAGTCACACGTGGCAAAAGATGGAAGCAATCTGAGCATGATGGTGCACACCTGTAACCCCAGCATTTGGGAGGCCGAGGCAGGAGGACTCTGTGAGATCAACCTGGGTTGAACTCACTGTATAAGTGAGTTCAAGACCTGCCTAAATTGCATTGCAAGACCTTGTCTCAAAAGAAAAAAGAAAAAAAAAAAGATGGGAGCTGTCTACAAATCCTGTCTCCCACCCCACTACTAGCCTCCTGTTGGGCCTGCTGCACCCCCGTTGTGGAGGCCAGGAGCCAAATTCCCTAGGTGCAGAATGGATTGTGAGGCTGAGGAGACAGGGATGGCGGGGCAGGTAAGATTAGTGGGCAGAAATTTGGAGGAAAAAACTGAGGGACTCCTAAAGCTATTTGCTTCAGAGGTGGGTGATATATTGTTTGCTGAGCAAACATTTATCATGCTGAGCAGTTACTTCCGGGCACTGTGACCACAGCAGCTTCTCCGACTTTCCTGAGCTTCCCAGTCCACCCTCAAGCCCAGGCCACTTAAAGCCATCGCCTGGGCCCTGGGCCCCTCTAGAGACTCACTCAGCCTTGTATCTTTGCAGAGGACAGGAGGAAGCCAGCTTCCAGATGGTGACCGTGCCTAAGGAAATGCACCTGGGGACAAGTGGTTGGGGCAGTGGCCAGGGTCAGAGACATGGGACACCTCTCCTCAGCAGACTCCAGCAGTGGGATGAGAAGTCTGTCCAAGACAAACGCTTTTTTCCCCCTTTAATTGTGTTGTAAACAATAAACCTTAGTAGATCTTTCTTCCCCAAAGACATAGTCTTAAGAAAACTCCAGTGCCTGTGCTTTAATAAGATAGGATTTCAGAAAAAAAACCTGCCACACGAAGCACTTGTGTTGGTAAAATGCTTGACCTCTGGGGGCTCTGTGTCCACCTCTGTCCCTGAGTAGAAGCAGTGCTGTCAACTCTTGTGACGAGCAAAAAGGCTGGGAATGTCTGCTTCTCATCCCCCTAGGGTCCCCGCCTATCCCCTGGACGTATCTTTGGCTCGCTCGCTCTCCTTGCAGGTCCCCAGTGTGCTATCTGTCCCTACTTTGCCTCCCCTCATGGTGTCTTGGCCTCTCCAGTGTTCAGATGTCTGCTGGAGCTTCAGGACAAGGCGTTTGTGTGTCTGTGTCCCTCTCTCCCTATGGGAGTCTGGAGGCCAGGCCAGGCAGAGGCTTCCTGTTTGCAGGAATACTATCACTGGGGTGCTCTGTGGCTCAAGCTTATTGGGAGCTGGTGTGATGAGGGTCACAGGCCTGAGATGCTCTGTGACCCACAGGCAGGAGAGGTTGTGTGGACTGCCCCATGGGAATCATCACTGGAGATGCCAACTCAAGAGGGAAGCACCTTGGGCTAAACTGCAAGGAGGTACCAAGGGCTGGGACAGAGACCAGGCCCAGCAAACGGCTCCCGTGGTTCCGCTCACAGCAGCCCTCTTGAATTTGAAGCAAGGCTGAGGCTACTCTTCCTGAAGAGAAAAAACAAAAGGAAAGATGGTGATGAGGTGGGGCACTACATGCCATGGAACCCTCGGTATTTCAGTAGCTGTTTCACGGGGTGGGGCTCCAGGGCAGAAGATGGCACCATCCACGATGATGGGCACAGAAGGGGGAGCTGGTGGGCCGAAGATGAGTTCAGCTTTAGGGCTCATGAGGCCAAAGCTGTGGGACAAGGGTGAATGTCCAGGTGAGTGTGGTCTTACTGGAGGGAGGTTTGAGAATCCCTGGGTGCGAAGTGCCCATTCATGCAAGTAGGTGTACCCAGGAAATACAGAGAGCAAGTCAATAGGGGTCTGAGTGGGGGTCTTCATATACTTCCACCCTGAGACTGGGGAGATAGCTCAGTAGAATAAACCCTTACCTGGCAAGTGCAAGGTCCTGAGTTCAATCCCCAGTACCACAGAAAAAAAAAAAAAAAAAAAAACAACAACAAAAAAACCCCCATATACTTCTACCCACAAGGCATTTCAAGGAAGATGGCTGGGGTCAGGGGCAAAAAGTAGAAAATCAGAAGCAAATGGTGTCCCCAAAGCTAAGAGGCTCCCCAAGGTAGGACTGCAGACTTATCCAGCACATCTGCAGGCTGGTGTTGGCCACCCAGGCCTCAGTTTGCCTCTGTGTATTTCCCTGGGATTGGTAATCCTACGGGTTCCAGGGGCT
Organism: Capromys pilorides; assembly: GCA_004027915.1. Taxonomy (NCBI): domain Eukaryota; kingdom Metazoa; phylum Chordata; class Mammalia; order Rodentia; family Capromyidae; genus Capromys; species Capromys pilorides. The sequence goes on along the minus strand of PVKN010013939.1, from coordinate 4,874 downwards.
GCCTACCTCCGGAGGCTGTACCGCTGCGAACTGGCCTGGCCTGGTACCTGGGGAGCAGGGCTGACCATAAGGATGCACAGACCAGTGAGGATCAGGCAGGTAGGCACGGCGCCGATGAGAACCTTGAGCGTCACCACCACCTTGGCTGCCTGCTTGCAGGCTCCCACTTTGTACCCTGCAAACCTGGAGAGATATATCCCGACAGTCCAGTCAGGGACAGCTGAGCACCCACCCACTCCTGAAATTGCACTTCGTGTCTTGGCCAGATCAGCCTAGTTAGGGAGGAGGGTGGGTCAAGAGCACCAGAAAGGAGTTCTGAGAGCTGGGGCTTCTAAAGGGGAATATTGCCTAGGAGAGGCCCCTTGCCAAGTGCACTGGAAGGGGAGGTATTTTCCACACTCTACAGAACACAGCTATGCCCAGATGCCTGGTCATCCCAAACTGTTGAGGGGGGCAGCTCTGCCTCCTCTTCCCACCCTGCTGGTCTCTTGTGCCCCTGGGTTTCCCCACCCCTCGGACTGACTCTAGACTGAGGGTGGAGATGCCCAGGGCACATGCGCCTGACAGCTTGGTGAAGAAGACATAGGATGAGTAGAAGATGGTCTCCAGGCCTGGGCCGTGATGGTGCTGCAGCTGAAAGTCGTCCACCACGTCTGGCAGCATGGACCTGGGACAGATTTGTGGTTAGCCTGCCTAATCTCCTTGACCTTGACAGCTAGCTTCCTATGCACTCTCCAGGGACAGAGACCCAGCGGGCATCCTTTCTGCCCAGGACCAGCCCACAGCAGCACATGTGCTTGGCCTGCACCAGCATTCCCGCCATGGGTGCCTTTTTCATAAGGGCCTCTTTCTCCCACAAGGCTGGATCTAAGAGCCTAGAACAGCAGAAACATGGAGGAGGGGACCCTTACAGAGGCACTTGAAGCCTCTCCCTCAAACCCCAACCTACCAGGGGAGCAGCAAGGACACAGCAATGCTCACGCCAGAGACAAAGGCCACAACATACGCTACGGGCGCTGTGGGCAGAGCAGCCAGCAAGATTGCAAAAGGCACCATCACCTGGGGAGATACACATATACGCTGTCCCTCCCAGATGTCCTGGGCTTGTCCCCATCCTCATGCTCACCATGTTTTAGTGGTGAGGCAAGCTCTGCACATGCAAGGGAATGCAGGGCCCTCCCTGCCAGCCCCAGGAGGCTCCGGCTCTGTGGGCATAACCTTGCTGCCCCCAGCCTCACTTTCTCTCTCACTCACACAGATGCCAAGAGCCGATGTCTTCTTCCCAAATCGCTGGAGAACCCACTCCCACAGTGGAGTGCTCAGCACAGCAGAGACCTGTGAGCAGACAGCGTCACCACTCCAGGCCCTGCAGCCAGCACCTCCCCGTCTCGCCTGGCCCCTGGTTTATATCACAGCAGTTAACTCGGACCCTGCCAATTTGTGTTGTGCTGTCAGGCAAGTGACTACAACCAAAGCAGAGTATAGAATGTTGAGCACTGGAACTCTGGTCACATGTGACCCTAACTGACCCCCCCAAGAAACTTGAGCCCCACCAGCCAGGGTCCTCACCAGAATAGTTAGCACCATGGTCTGGACATGGTCTTGTAGCTGGGCAGCATGTGTACAGAACAGGACCAGGTAGCTCTGCTCCACCTGAGGGTGTGGCCAGGAGAAGTGCAGGAGACAAGGGCAAGGGCAGGGTCTTGAGTCTGGCTTCTCCCCTGGGACCCTGAACTCCAGTTTCTGCCACCACCCTGCAGTCACCCCCATAGCAGATGCACAGAAAGAAGCACTATTCCCAGCCCATTGTCACCCCTTACAAAGCTAAGACCAGGAGCTCCTGGCATGCACAGAAACTAGCCCAGACTCCACCAGCTTCCTAGGACCTTGGCCCCAAGCTCTCCTTGCAGCACCAGCCTCTGATGGTATCTCCTGTAAAACTCAAGGCTGGCTCTGGTGTGATGGGGCAGGACCCTGAGCCTGCAAGGCCAGCAGGGCCAGAGCCATTGCAGTGGAGCCAGCTGGCCACGGTACCTGCACTGCAGCTGAGATGAACAGGAAGGAGACCACCAGCTTCACATAGGGTGGATATCGGGTTGTGAGGCCTAGGCCAGCCCAAAAGCCAAGGCTTTGGCCTGAGGCTGGGCCAACAGGGTCTATAACACAGAAAGTGACACTGTGGCTTGAAAGTTTAAAGTCCCAAGAAGAGCCCTGTCCCCAGCTTCTGGCTTCCGCGCCTCCTCAGCACCTCCATACCTGGCTGCTCTTTCACACCAAGGCAGAGCAGAGTGATGCACACAGGGTAAGTCACAGCAACCGCAGCGGCCGCTAAGGAATAGAGGCGAGTCTGGGGGAAAGGAAGAGAAAGGGGCTGTGGAAGGTGTCTCCACTTGGTGGAAGCCGGGCAGTACACTTCCCCCTGGGAGCACAGGGGCTGTTAAAAGGGAGTACAAAATGTCCCCTCAAGTCTCTTGTGTTCAGGGTAGGGGCTTTCAAAAGGTACCTGGACCTTGGGGCCTGTATTCATCACCAGATCCATCCATCAACATGAAACTCAGGGCTGGGGCATGGGGACCACTGGTCCTGGGCCCCTCCACCCTCTGCTTCCAGGCTGCCAAGAGGTGAGCAGCTCTGCTAGCCTGTGCCCTTACTGCCCCTAGGGTCCCCAGTAAGGGAGAAACCAGTTAGCGGCCAAAGCTCTGAGACCATGGGCCACAACAAACCCTTCCTCCTTTAGGTTGTGTTAGGTGTTTGGTCACTGTGACAAACAGCTAACACAGGGGCCTTCATCCAAGCTCAGGCATGCTGGGTTCCCTCCAACTAGTCACTGGAGAGAGGGTCAAAGGGTCTGGGTGCTCCTTCCACATGTGTCCCCCACTGGTGACTCTGTGTGTGCTGCATGGAGAGCAGGCAGCGCTCAGGAGTATGTGTGTGTGTCAGGTACTAGAGACTGAGCTCGAGCCTAGCTTCATTACTGGCTGCAGGGGTGTAGAGATGAGCTGGCCCTTGGGGCTCACAGCCTCAGCTAGAGGAGCAGGGAAGGCACAGTGAAACACCGAAAGACAAGTGAGAGGGGCTGGCAGAGAAGCAGCCCTGGAGGAGCTGACCCTGCAGAGAGGGTCGAGGACACCTTGGCACTCACTGCATCCGGGGAGATAGCCACAGGCCCAGGGAGCTCACAGTGGTTGGATCTGTGGGCACTGGACACAACCAGCCCATGCACGGTGGCACCCATCAGTGTCCCTGCCATTTCCATGGTCATCCCTGGAGACAGCAGTGTGAGTGACCAGGTCAGCCACTGGGTTCCAAGAGCAGCACCCTCCCACCAGACCCCAGGGCTGCACTCACGATACGCAGTGGCAGAGTCCCGTTCCGGGGGGCTCGGGGTGATCAGCATGGTGAGTGCTGTGTAGGGCACCTGGAAGAACTGGGGTGGCCTGGCAGACCTTAGGATGCTCCCTGGCACCCACACTTGGCCCTGTGAAGGCCCATGCCCACCCCATCCCATGCCAGCACCCAGGGCTCAGTCTGACCATGTCTCCTGGTCATCTGAACCTGAGAGTTCAAGGCTCAAATGGGCCAACAGAGCTCATGGATCAGTTCCCAGACCCTGGTGGGGGGACAACAGAGGTGGACTTGTGGCTTTATCCCTTTCTCCCAGTGGTAACCACCTCCAGCAGTGGGGTCCATCAGAACCAGGCCAAGGAGATGAGGCCACCTGCTTACCGTGGCCAGGGCCTGGAAGAGGCAGTAGAATGTGGTATACCAGAGGCCTCGCAGACTGGTGAAGGGAGGCAAGAACCACAGGAAGAAGTAGGCTAGGCTGAGGAATGGGGTGCAGCCTAGCACCCTGCAGAGCACAGCTGACGTTAGTAGTTAAGCACCAGGGAAGGGACCACCTCAGTCTCCTCCTCTGGTCTTGGGGCTCCCAGGTGGGAAGTGTAGAGGAAGGGACACTTGGGTCCTCAGCAGTGCCATTCCCACTATTAAGGATGCTAGGACATAAGCAAGTTGCAGTTCCTCTCAGACCTTCCATGGCCCCCACTGGGCCTGACCATACTAGGCCACAAGCCAGGCCTACAGGTGATACAGACTCATCAAGCCCTGGGCCATCTGATAGGACAGAATGCCCCACAGGTCCTCTTTGTCCTCTCAAGACACCATGCAATCTTGATCCCCAACCACCCACAGACCGTCCACTGCAATCAACATGTGCCCTTGGGGTGTGGCGCCAGGGTCCTGGATCTGAAGTACTGAGGGATTGCTCACCAGGGCATAAGCCGCCCAGACCTTGTCCTTCTGCTTCTGTTGATGAAGAACCCAGCCACAGGGTCAGCAACTGCCCCAGACACCTTCCCTCCAAACAGGACAAGAGACACCTGAGCAGCGGGGATCTGAAACCCACAGGGAAGGGATGACAGTCCACGCCCAGGAGAGTCACACATGGTATGGGCCAGGTTGGCCACTTGCCAGGGCAGCCAGAGCCAGAGCCAGGAGGGATACTGAGCTGAGGACCCAGGAGGTTCTGGGACAAGTGAAGGAGGCCAGGGGCAGGGAGCCAACGGCTGCGGCCAGCACACCCATCACACCCTGTCCTGTCACCTGTGGAAAAAACACACACCTCCCTCACCCCACTAACAGAGGCAGACACTGCTTCTTGATAAAAATGTTGAATTGATTTTTCTGACCACATACACAATACACAGATTTTAAAAAAAGAAAAAAATAAAATGATATGGAGGATGGGGGAATAGCTCAGTAGAATAAGCACTTGCCCAGCAAGTGCAAGTGCAAGGTCCTGAGTTCAATCCCTAGTACTGAAAAAAAAAAAAAAAAAAAAAAAAAAAAAAAAAAAAAAAAAAAAAAAAAAAAAA
>PVKN010013938.1:0-19555 GCA_004027915.1 Capromys pilorides | reverse complement strand
ACCAATCCGAGGCTCTAGAGAAGCACGAGCGTTCTTTGGGTAGCTCTCATTTGCATAATATATGCAAATAATTTGAACAAAGATAGGTTCAAAATAATTTCTTCAAGATACCGGCAACCAGTGACTAGATGGACATTTAATTTTATAACCGGTAATTTTTATGAGTAGATTTTCACATTTGAGATTATTGGCAATTTGTATTCTCTCAACAATGGGTTTCATTTTGCAAAAGGCAGTGCTATTTTCTCCTCTTTGTCCTTTACTACATGACCGTAAAACCTGCTCTCCATGAGTTATAAGAAATAAAGGTAGGGGGGCCGGCGAAATGGTTCAGTGGTCTAAAGCGCCTGCTTGGAGGGCTCAGGCAACTGTGGGGACTGCAGTTCGATCCCCGGCACCACATGCTGCGCCAGCGCCACCACCAGGGCAGGCTGAGCCAGCCACAAAATTAATAAATAAAGAAACAAACAAACACAACAAGCAAACAAATAAATAAAATTAAAAAAAAAAAGAAATAAAGGTAGGTAGGAGACAAGGGAGATCATAATTTTAAAATTGTACTTTTCAAAAAAAAAATTGTACTTTTGAGAAAAGCTAGTTTCAGCACACGAAAGTTTTTCAAGCCTTTATTTTTTATTTATTTTTTTATTTTTTTGTCTTTTTGAGACAAGGTCCCGCTGTGCAGTTCAGGCTGGCCTTGAGCTCACTTTTGTAGCTCAGGCTGGTCTGGAACTCACATCAGTCCTCCTGCCTCAGCCTCCCAAGTGCTAGGATTAGAGGCGTGTGCCACCACGCCCGGCTTCAAGCCTTTCTTCCGGGAAAACACAAAATGTGTCTGACTATATCAGTGGATATTACTACATAATTAGTGCAGGTGTGGTGGTACTGGCCTATAATCCTAGCCCTTGGGAGGCTGAGGTAAGAGGCATTGTGAGTGGGCTACATAGTGGGACCCTATCTCAAATCTATTTTTTTTTCTTTTTTTGTGGGTGTTAGGTGGTGAAAGTGGAAGATGGTGTGGTGGAAAGTGGTGGTGGTGGTGTCAAATCTAAATTTTTGAAAAGAAAGATGGCAGCCAGGGATATAGTTCAATGGCATAAGCACTTGCCTGGCAAGTGCAAGGCACAAGGGCCTGAGATCAATCCCCGGTTCCACAAAAAAAAAAAAAAAAAAAAAAAAGATGGGTAAAACAAGCAGCTGGGCGCAGTGGTAAGCCTGTAACTCCAGCACTCTGGGAGGCTGAGCCAGGAGGATTGCAAGTTTGAGTTCAGCATGGGCAATTTAGTGAGTTAGCAAGACCCTGGCTCAAAAATACAAATACGGGTATGGCACACACCTGTAATCCCAGTCCTTGAGAAGCCAAGACAGGAGGCTTGCAGCAAACCCAACGCCAGCTTGAGCCACACAGTTCAAGACTAGCCTGAGCTACGTAGCTTCAGTCTCCAGCATTGCCCAATAAACAAAACGCAACACACTTGTAAATTGGGCTGTAGGCAAGTGATTTGCACCTGTAAATTGCTCTTCCTGCCACAGACCATCCTGAAAGGAGGCTGCAGATGAGGGGGCAGTAGATCTCAACTTGCCACCTGGGTAAACGGTTTGCACTCTGGTGGCCACCAAACAGGTGACCTGACCCACACCAGAGTCACACCCTGGCTCTCAGCCTGCAGACCAGGCTTCCCAGCTCCAGGCCTGACGGCTCACCCCTAAGCCCCATGCTGCACGGTACCGTTTTTTCTGCTACATAAATCTTTTCTGTGCCCCCTACTGGTACACCTGAGAATTTTTTCTGTGACGAGTCAGGGAACTGGATGGGGTGAGTCGAAGTTCCAGACCTTGGGAAGCTGCCTCAGATCCGCCTGGTAGTATCATCAGATCTACCTATTGACACCATTCAGTAACCACTTTACTCACTTCATCTTTTGATTTATTTATCGGGAAGATAAGGTCTTGCTCTGCAGCTGAGGCTGGCCTTCAGCTCACTGTGTAGCGCAGGCAGGCTTCAGCTCACTGGGACCTTCTGAGTGCTGGGATTACGGGTGTGTGTGGCCACACCATGCCTTCATTTAATTCTGAAAGTGTCAGGCCTTTACAGTGGATTCCAGTCCTTTCACCCACTCATTCAACCGAGTTTAGATGAAAGCTTCAGAGAAGGGCTAACCGTAGTGGAGTACTTGCCTAACACATGCACGACTCTAAATTGGGTCCACAGCACTGACAGACAAAAGAGGAAGAAGACTCAGTGAGGGATTTGTTAAAAACAAAGCCCGGGCCAGGCCGAGATGGCTCAGCAGTCTAAAGCGCATGCTTAGGAAAGCTTAGGCAACCTCAGGGGCCGCTGTTCGATTGATCCCGGCACCACGTCCTGTGCCAGCCCCACCCCCAGGGCAGGCTAAACCGGCCATTAAACAAAACCCTCAAAGCTCACTGTGCTGGAGATTGTTGGCTCAACCTAATCTCTACCATTTAAGAGGCTATTGGGGTATGATGGCACATTCCTATAATCCCAGCACCGGAGAGATTGAGGCAGGAGGATCACTGTGCTACAAGGTGTGTTCAAGGCCAGCCTGAACTGCGTAGTGAAACCCTCACTCAAGACAAAAAGAAAAGCTACTGGGTGATATATTGATAAGAGAAACATTTCCTTCCTAGCTAGACGTGGTGGTGCGGGCCTATACCCCTCACATTCAGGGAAGCTAAGGCAGAGGGATTACAAGGTTGTTTGTTTTTGGGTTTTTTTCCTTCCTTTTTCAGGCAGGATTTCACTTTCACTATGCAGTTCAGGCTGGCCTTGATTTCACTTTGGAGCCCAGGTGGGCCTTGAATTCACAGTGATCCTCCCGCCTGCCTCCTAAATGCTGGGATTACGAGGTGTGCCACAATTCCCACCTGGCTATAAGACTCCAAGTTTAAATCCAGCCTGGGTGACATAGGAATTTAGCAAGACTCCATCTCAAAAATGGCAATTAAAAAGGGCTAGGGGGCCGGGTGTGGTGGCGCATGGCCTATAATCCCAGCACTTGGGAGGCTGAGGCAGGAGGATCAGTGTGAGTTCAAGACCAGCTTGGACTATAAAAGTGAGCTCAAGGCCAGCCTGAAATGCATAGCGAGACCTTGCCTCAAAAAAACAACAACAACAACAAAAAGACCAAGTTGACATCTGGAAGGGGAAAGAAAATTTATTTAATTTATCTTAACTCTGGCTCACAATTTTGTCTTCTTTTTTTCCATGTTGGGGTCCTTAGAAGCCCTTCAGTCTCACCTTGCACACATTCTCTCTCTCTCTCTCTCTCTCTCTCTCTCTCTCTCTCTCTCTCTCTGTCTCTCTCACACACACACACACACACACACACACACACACACGCTGGCTGGACCTTTGCAATTAGGGCAGCTCAGAGATAGCTTTCTTGGCCGGGGGACCAGTTGGCTTCTCCTGCTCTCTTGCTTTCTCTTCATACATCAGGATCCTAGGAGACAGAGCCGTAGGGGACCCGGCTCAGAGGCTGCAGGATCCAGAGGGGTGCAATGGCTAGGACTAGGTGGATATGAGGCGGAGGCCAAGGCCAACACTTGGGCAGGGCCCCTCAAAGGAGCAGGTGGGGTTCTGAATAACGCACAGAAGTGGGATGGGGGAAGCTGGGCATGGTGGTGCATGCCAGTAGTCCCCGCGAGTGGGAGGCTGAGGCAAGAGGATCAGTGCGAGTTTGAGATCAGCCTGGTCTACAAAAGTGAGCTCCAGGCCAGCCTGCACTGTATAGCGAGACCCTGTCTCAAAAAGACAAAAAAAAAAAAAAGGGATGTGGGGAGGAGACAAGCAAAGGAGGGGGTGCTGGAGCTCACATTTTCAGGATGGCAGATCGCTTGCCCAACATCATTCTGAGAAAGTCGGGGTAACTGAACGTCTCCCCAGAGCTACTCGACACTTCTCCAATTAATTTCTTTAGCTCTAGGTGAGTCTTGGGAACCCCAAGTTTCTCCAGCATCCTCTTCAGGGACATGATATCTGGAGGCAAAGGACAGTGGGGAAGGGGGCGTCTGTCCTCTCTCACCACACTCCCGCCCGGGACTGGCGAGAGAGCCCACCGCAGCCCAAGCCATGCTGCCCCAGCCTCGCCTTTCTCACCGATGTCTCCATTTCCATTCAGGTCAAACTCCATATACTTCCCTGAGAGAGGGGAGCAGGCAAGGTTAGCATGCACTATAGCTGGGGCGGGGGATGGAGAAAGGGGGGACAGGTGGGGAGAAGTTGGACCAAGAAACAGGTGGGGCTGGGGGCCCTGTCAAAGTGGAGGAAACTGCAGTGCTAAGAGGGGGGCTGGGGACAGGAGGGGGAGGCTAAGGCAGCTCCTGTCCCCCAGGTGTGTCTCTAGGTCCCGCTGTGTGGGGGGCACTGCCCCACCCGAGCCCCTGCCCCGCCCATTTCCCCTCACTCTTGAAGGCCTCCAGTTTGTCGGGCAGGTCCTCGTCGCTGCTGTACTTGGAATCGTCCAGGAACTGCTGTTAGGGAAGTGAGAGCCAGGTGGGCGCTGCTGCCCCCCCAGGACCTGGCCAGTCCAGGTGCGGCCTCCTCCCCTCCGGTACCTGGTTGATCTCCTCCAGTCTTTCCTCCTGCTGGGCCTTCAGCAGCCCGAAGGTCTTCCCTCCTAGGACAGAGTCCCGCAGCCTTCACCTCTCCTGGTGGCATGCCTGGTCCACACTCCCCGCTGACCCTTGGGGCCAACCCCACCCCCACCCTGCTGGCTACCCGGTCCTGTCCCCTCCCTCCTCCCGTTGTCCACTTCCCTACCCTGGAAATCCCTGGTTTGGCTCATAGCTCAGGCGACACGAGTGTAGTGACCAGGTCCTGGGGCCCAGGCTGTCCTGCTTCTCTGGCCGCCAGTCGCCAGTTGCCAGTCTATACGGAGGCCTCCAAACTTCCCCTTCCCTGCATTTCTGCCCTCTGCCTCAGGCCTCACTTCCCCACCAGCTTCTGCTGACACCAGCACCCATGAGGGAGAAGGGGAGGGGCATAAAGTCTGGAGAACAGAGAGTCCTTTTTTGTTCTGAGATGAACTCCCAGGCTGGCCTCCAGCCCCTAGGCTCCAGGGATCCTCCCGCCTCAGCCTCCGGAGTAGATAGGACAACAGGCATGTGCCACTACGTCTGCCTCCTTGCAATTCCTCTTAATGAGTCCTGTGTATGTGTGTAAAAAATACTCTGTGCTGATCACTACTGGAGAAGTAGGAAAGGAAGGGTAGTGAGAGCCAGCGCATTTGTTCTCAGATCAGTAAGCAGGCTGTAGCCGGGCATGGTGGTGCACACCTGTAATCCCAGCACTTGGGATGTGGAAGCAGGAGGATCGGTGTGAGTTTGAGGCCAGTCTGAGCTACAGAAGTGAGCTCAAGGATAGCCTGAACCACATCATGAGACCCTGTTTCAAAAAGACAAAAAAAAAAAAAAAAGTAAGCAGGCTTTGGGCTGGAGAGTTGGCTCAGCGATCTAAAGTGCCTGCTTAGGCAAGCTTAGGCAACTGCAGGGACCTCGGTTCGATCCCTGATACCACATGCTGTGCCAGCCCCACCCCCAGGGCAGGCTGAGCTGGCCATAATATAAGTAAATAAAAGTTAAAAAAAATTTTAAAAGGCTGGGCATGGTGGCGCATGCCTGTAATCTCAGTACTTGGGAGGCTGAGGCAGGAGGATCAGTGCAAGTTCGAGACCAGCCTGAGCTACAAAAGTGAGCTCAGGCCAGCCTTGGACTGCATAGGGAGACCCTGTCTCAAAAAGGAAAAAAAAAAGTTTTTTTTTTAAATAAGCAGGCTTTGCATGTCCTGAGGCTCAGGCAAGAGAAAGCCTTTTGCTTCCCAGATTTCATGAGCACTAGAAGGGGGGCACATAGGGCTGGATCTTCTGCCTCCTGTGGATGCCAGGGGACTGCTCAGCAGCAGGAGAAGCCTCTGGCGAGCCCCGGGGGGCAGACAGATGTCCTAGAGAGGACTGTCAATTGTGTGCTCTGGGAAGGACCTGCTTTAAAAACTTCAGTACAATCAGCAAAGCTCAGGAATTTGAAGATTTAAGGAAGTTCTGGGGGTTTTTTTCTTCTGAGACAAGGTCCTGCTGTGTATCCAGGCTGGCCTGGAGCTCTTCCAAGCGTCCTGCCTCAGCCTCCTGAGTGCCTAGGGTTACAGGCGTGCACTGCCCTGCCCAGCTCAAGAATTTAAGGTGATGTTTTGGAAGAACAGGAAGTGGCACTAAGCCGTGAGGCTGGCGTGGGGGGGGGGGGGCGCTGGTAACTCTGGTTCAGCTCAGCGGCCCCTGACCAGTACCCTCCCAGGCACCGCCTTTGCCCGACGGCCACCCTGGCTCTGAGTGGCCAGCACAGAGCAGCCCTAGGGAGCTGACCTTGTGCCTGGCCCTGCCCAGGGCGCCTGAACCCTGCACCTCAGCTTTCACTTCTGCTCCCCTCTGCCCGACCCAGACGGTGGTGGGTGGCCAGGTGGTGGCCGCGGAGTGGGCCCAGCTTCCCCTTCCTTTCACAGCCGCCACCTCCCTCCCAGAGAGCAGCAGCCTGTGCACCTCCCCGTCCAGTTCCCACTGGGCCTGGCAGCAGCCCCTGCTCTGTGCTCCTGTTCGGCCAGCAAATTCTCCTTTTCTCTCCTCTCCTTTTGCCTGGCCCCCTCTCTCTGTATTTGAGGTTGAACCGGGGGCCCTCACACTGCACTACAGCCCCAGAACCCTCATTCATCCCTGCATCTATTTATTGCCAGGGTCTCACTAAATTGCCGTATTTCTCAGGCTGTGCTCAAACTTGGGATCCTCCTGCTTCAGCCTCTTACAGTGCTTGGATTACAGTCCTGTGCCACTATGTCTGGCCAACAAATAAACATTTCTCTTTTTTCTCTATCTTTTTAAAATTGTTTTTGTTTGTCTTTTTGAGACAGGGTCTTGCTATGCACTTCAGGCTGGCCTTGAGTTCACTTTTGTAACCCAGGCTGGTCTTGAAGTCACACTGATCTTCCTGCCTCAGCCTCCCAATTTCTGGGATTACAGGCATGCGCCACCACACCCAGCTCAATTGTTTGCATGCTCACAGCGTGTCCTTTGGGATTCTCCTACGCCAGCCCCTTCTTGCTGGGTGTCCTCTAATTTAATTCAGTTCTGACATTGACTACTAATCCCACAAGTTAAAGGGCTCTGTCCTACAACGGGCCCATGATGCAGAAAGAAAAAACTGACCTCCAATAGGGAACCTCCAAATGATATAGGGAAAACTGGTCTCCCAACCTAAAAAGTACCTGGGATGAGTTCATGTTCTCTGAAACTGAAGAATGAATTTTAGGAACAAACGGAGATAATGAGCAGAACATATTTATTGAGGGAAAGAAGGGGGGGGTCCCAAGTGCGTGGCTCCCAGAAGCAGTCTCTTCCAGGAACTTTTATAGAGGAAAAACATGCAGTGAGGCAGGTCTAAAGTGAAAACCATGGAAACTCACTTAGGTGGGCATGAGGTGGGACAAAGCTGTGGTCAACCAATGAGGTTACAAGCACCATTGCTCAGGTAAAATTGACAAATGGGAAAGCAAGTCACGTCCCACAAGCGGGAGTGAATGCAGAACAAAACTTTTATCAGGTAGCTATCCCAGTAGTAGTGGGATTAATGATTCTTCTGGCCCCCTCAGGGTGATGATCAACCTCAGAAGTCAATCTTTAAGGAGGTCAGCATTTGTTCAACCTTTGGTCTTTAGGTCTGGCCCACAGCGGGAGCATCCGTCCCTCCTGTAGTTGCTGGATATCTTGCCTTCTGTTTTATCTCCTTCCAGGGCCGAGCTCTGGCTGACTGCCTATATAATATTTCTATCTAACTCGGCTGCCTGCAACACCCACACCTGAGAAGTCAGCCCCAACTTTGGGCCTTTTACAGTCCTGTCTAAACAGCTGTAAATCAGAGGCTGTGAGCCCTGGAGCCCAGCTGTGTGCTGGTGGCTGGGGCACTGGCGATGCTTGTGTCTCCTGTTCCTAGAGGAGGATGCCCTCAGGAGCAGCCCAGAGGAGGTGCCCAGGGCCAGGCTGAGGCCAGAGCACTCCGCCACCACCCGCCCAGCGCTCCCTGTTTGCTCTCTGGCCCAGCAGCTCTCTGAGACCCGCCTTGTGTGTGTGGTGCCTCATCCTCAGGCCCCGTTGACCATTCGTGCGCCCTTGGGTGGAGGCCTAGAGGTGAGGCTAAGCCACCCAAACCGGGGCTTTCCAGAAGTCGTTTTATTACCACGGACACAGATGTGTTTAAAGGAGCTTTGTGTGAGGGATGAAAGGTGCTCTTTTCACCTTTGTCACTTAGGAAATCGCAAGGGCTTTAGCAGCTGTGCCCAGAGCCCTGAGGGCGGCAGGAAGGACCTGGGTTGTAGCTGTTTCTTAGGAGTACCTGGTCGCAATGAGAGGAAGGGGCGTGGCAAGGGCAGCCCCGAGGCAAGAGCGCGGCGGTGTGGAGAGAAAGTCGCTCAGCGGCCCCACGCTAGGCTGGAGCTCTCCATCCCCTTCTCTCCACTTGGAACGCCTGGGTTACGGGCGTTGGCCACCATGCGTTTACTCCCCGCGCGCTGCCTCCTAGACTGGTCTTTCCTCAAGTGTGGCTTGGCAGATTTCCAGGGTGCTCAGGAAAACTTCTGGGACGGCGAGGGTTGCGCTGCTCTGACCACAGGACCACAGTGAGGACTGTGGCAATCAGGCCCACACTGAGGGCCTCAGTGAGCAGCCCCTCCTGGAAGGCCTCCTGCCCGAGGTCGCAAGGCGCGCTGTGGGGCTGCGGCAAGGCGTCCACTGGGAACTTGGAGACCTGGGAAATCTTATCCTGTCTGGGAGTCTGGCTGCAGAGCGCAACCCCCAGCAGGGGCTCCCCCAGCAGCCCCCCACCCCCAGCAGGAGCTCTCTGGCGCTTTCACCAGCCCCACACAGCATGCAGTAGATGTGCACAGGGGTGGGTGAGACCAGATGCACGGAATCGGAAGCCCTTCCGGGGCCAACAGTAGGTCTTGGATAAGCACCTCGGGAGTCCATGGTGACACTCAGGTTTGAGCACCACTGCCCAGAGAATGAGGGTGGCGCCCGCGCTCCCTCGGATGCAGGAAGAAAAAACTGATCTGGGGTGGGTGACCTCCAATAGGGAACCTCCAAATGATATAGGGAAAACTGATCCCCAACCTAAAAAGTACCTGGGACGAGTTCATGTTCTCTAAAACCGAAGCATGAATTTTAGGAACAAACGGAGGTTATGAGCAGAGTGTATTTATTGAGGGAAAGAAAGCTCCTGTCCGAGAGAGAGAGACAGGAGGGGGCTCCCAAGTGGGTGTCCCCCAGAAGCAGTCTCTTCCAGGAACTTTTATAGAGGAAAACCATGCGGTGAGGTGGGTCTAAAGTGAAAACCATGGAAACTCGCTTAGGTGAGCCTGAGGTGGGACAAAGCTATGGTCAACCAATGAGGTTACAAGCACCATTGCTCAGGTAAAATTAAGTCCAGGACCAAATGGGAAAGCAAGTCACGTCCCACAAGCGGGAGTGAATGCAGAACAGAACTTTATCAGGTAGCTGTCTGGTAGTAGTCGGATTAATGATTCTTTTGGCTCCCTCAGGGTGATGATCAACTTCAGATGTCAATCTTTAAGGAGGTCAGCATTTGTTCGATCTTTGGTCTTTAGGTCTGGCCCACAGCAGGAGCATCCGTCCCTCCTGTAGTTGCTGGATATTTTGCCTTCTATATTATCTCCTTCTTGGGCCGAGCCCTGGCTGACTGCCTATAATATTTCTATCTAGTTCGCTGTGAGTGCCCACGTAGCCTGAGGATGCTCTGTGCCTTGTGCGTTGGCTCATGTGAGTAATTCCTACCCTCTGGGAAGCTGAGGCGGGGGATGGCAAGTTTGAGCCTAGCCTGGCCATCTCATGGGGACTCTGGCTAAAAAAATATTGAACAAAGAACAGGTCCCTAGCTGGGCTTGGTGGTGCACTCCTGTAATCCCAGAACTCAGGAGACTGAGACAGAAGGATCTTTGCAAGCTTGAGACCAGCCTGGGCTACAAAGTAAGCTTAAGGCCAGCTCAAGCTGTATAGTGAGACCCTGTCTCAAAAAAGCAAACAAACAAACAAAAAACCAGGTCTGTGGGTCTTGGGGCTGCTCCAGCTTTGGCTTGGAGACAGGAAAAGGGGTGACCAATGTCAGGGTTGTTAGTGTCCATCCCAGTGTTCTGGGAGAGAGTGCTGAGCAGGTTCAGGCTGCAGACCTGCTGGAACCACAGGGGTCAGAGTTCCCTGCAGGAAGCGGCCTTATTTCCGGGGCCTCCACTTCCTCCCCGGTTCTGCTTTTTGCCCAGAAGACCAAAAAATGCAAGGATCATAGCAAAGGGTACGCCTGGATCCCAGCTGGGTTGGGAGGTGGAGGGGCCTCAAGGGAAGACTTCGGCAGGGGGGGGGGGGATCCTGGGGAGGGAGCGTGGGCCTCCACAGGGACAGCGGCTGTTCAGCTGCCTGAATGCATGACGCCCTCTCCCAGGTTTCAGGGCCCAGGGTGGGGGTGGGGTGTTGAGATCAAGTGATCTCTAAATTTGGGTAGAGGAAAAGTACTGGCCCAGGCATGGCAGCACACACCTGTAATCCCAGCCCCTGGGAGGCTGAGGGCAGGAGGATCAACGCAAGTTTGAGACCAGCCTGGGCTACAAAGTGAGCTCAAGACCATACTGACCTGCATAGCAAGACCCTGTCTCATAAAAGATGCCCCCCTCCAAAAAAAAAGTGTACAGCTTTGCCTAAAAAAGAAAGGCCTTTATTGATATTGAGACCCCAGAGAGAATCGCAGGAAGGGAGCAGGGCTCCTCCAGCCTGAGGCAACGAGGCCCAGGCTTCATGGGATCGGTTTGCCCAGATGGCTTTCAGGGGCCGCGCAGGATGTCTCCAGTCTCGCCCGCGAGCCTTCACTGGTGATAAACTCGTCCAGGCGCTGGCTTCTATATGGGCATGAACCATCATCTTGCCAACCTCCTTGCACCCCAGACGACACCCGCTTTCAGCAGGAAGCAGTCTAAAAGATTCATCACCCCTTCTTAACAACCAAGAGATGGGAATGTCAGGTTATGGCCCCGGTACAGACTGCTAAATTATCGAGGCCCTGAATCCCCTAACAACAGCCTGTCTTCCTGGGATCACTTCCTCCTCTTTCCGCGCTCCAGTCCTGAGTAAAACTTTTTACCTTTCCCACCCACGTGGGTGAGCCTCGAACCAGTGCCTTAAGTCTTGAACCTGCCCCTCCAACTCCGGCCCTAGCACAAGTCTGTAGAGTCTCATCCTCCCTGCCTCGGGTCAGAGGATCTGCCCATCTCCCTGCCCTGCGTCCTCTCCACGTCTTCAGAGTTGATAGAGGCGTCCCCTTCCCCTTCCTTCTGCTTCTCGCAGGTAAGCCATAGCTGCCCGTAAAACCTGACCTTCTGGGCTGTTGTTGCTAGGCAGGGCAGTGACACCCAAGGAGCTGATTGGACGCTCCCTTGTGTGCTCAGGAAAAGTGGAAGGAAGTTGTGCGCAGGGCTGGGGTGGGGAAGGAGGAGGAAGTGGGCCTTGGGGAGGTGAGCTGTGGGGCTCGGGATTCGTCCACGTAGAGTCAGGTTCATACTAATTTAGCAGTTTGTGCTTGGGCTGGAACCTATCACTTAGTACCTCAAAAAAAAAATAAAATCCTTTGCTCATCGCTAATATCTCTCTCTTGCTTTGTTTGCCAGTGACCGCTTTGCAATTTAAATATTCTTATTTGGGGGCCCTGGGAGACAGCTCAGGGGAATAAGTGTTTGCCTGGCAAGTGCAAGGTCCTGAGTTCTATCCCTGATACCACCAAAAGAAAAAAAAATCTTATTTGAGAGCTGAGGAGATAGCAGTCTGGACACCTGCCTGGCAAGTGCAAGGACTGGGTTTCATCCCCAGTGCCAGAAGCCATGCTGGCTCTGGAGCCCCAGCCACACTGTGCTGGCCACTGAGACCAGATATGCTGATGCATGTCTGTAATCCCAGTGCTGGGTAGGCTGAGACAGGAGGATCACTAAGAGGCTGAGCTGCATAGTGAGGCTCTGTACCAAATAAAGATTTAAAAGATTTCTAAAAAATTCTTATTTGAACCAAGCAATGCCAGACTTTGTACTGATGTGTCTTTATTAAAATTGAACTTTGGGGGCTGGGGGTGTAGCTCAGTGGCACAGTGCCTGCCTGGGAAGCTCAAGGCCCTGAATTTGATTCCTGATACCAAAATAAAATTTTTACTTATTTTTTAATTTTTTGTCTTTTTTTTGAGACACTTTTGTAGCTCAGGCTAGTCTTGGACTTGCACCAGTCCTCCTGCCTCAGCCTCCCAAGTTCTGTGATTACAGGCATGTGCCACTGCATCCAGCCAAAATAAAATTTTTTTAAAGTTAGAATAGGGGCTGGGGAGATAGCTCAGGGGCACAAGTGCCTACCTTGCAAGTACAAGGGCCTGAGTTCTATCCCTGGTTCTGAAAATAAATAACTACACAAACAAATAAATAATTAAAGTGAGAATAATTCAAATAACGCCAGGTGAGACCAGCCTAGGCTAAAAAAAAAAAATTAAAAAAAAAAAACTATGGGGCCGAGGAGATAGCTCAGTAGAATAAGCACTTGCCTGGCAAGCACAGGGTCCTGAGTTCAATCCACGGTACCGCAAAAAAAAAAAAAACTATGTCAAAATAACTTTATTCTCTTTTACAAAGAGAAAGTACAGGCGCTGCCAAAATAAATTGTTAAAAAAATGGAACTTTGACTTGCCCGTATTTGAAATGTATACTTTTATGATTGAAATATATATATATTTTTTCAGAACTGAGGATTGAACTCAGGCTTTTGCACTTGCCAGGCAGGCACTTGTGCCATGGAGCTATCTCCCCAGCCTTCTATTTAATAGGATAATAAAGAAGTATGTGATTTATTCTATTGTAAGTTCGTATTAATATTTTGAAGCTGGAAGCACCATGATGGGTTCGTTTCGCTGCATGACTTACATTTTATGCATCAGCAGAAAGCCATAAGGATAGGTGAAGTGGGGTACAGGACCCCCTCCTGGAGCCACCCTGTGCCCTCCACACCTCAGCCCACACACTCTTCTCCAACTGCCCTTGTTTGTGCTGCTGTTTTTTGCAGGGACCCTGAGGACACAGCACCTGTGCGTGCAAGGAGTGGGTGCCTGGGCGGGCAGGAAGGGCTCTGCAGGGCAGTTTCTCACTGTAAATGAGCAAAAGGGTGTCCTGGAGCTGCTGGCCGTGTGCTTACCAGGAGGTGGACCCCAGGACAGGGAGACACCTCAGGGGTGACAGATCCCTCACCAACTCACCGATGCTGTGGTCTACAGAAGCTTTTACATGTGTACAAAAATAATTTTTGAGGGCCAGCAAGATGGCTGAGCGGTTTAAAGTACCTGCTTAGGTAACCGCAAGGACCACGGTTTGATCCCCGGCACCACATGCTGTGCCAGCCCCACCCCCAGGGCAGGCTGAGCCGGCCATAATACAAAACAATAAACAACTAAACAAACAAACAAAAATAATCTTTGAGAGGAAAGTGGCAGCAGCTTACATCCAATCTCCCCTGTCTCTTGGAAACTGCACAGAGCAATGAAGAAAATAAGATGTACGTGGGCGCATGCACATGCACGCGTGCACGCACACACATTTACACGTGCACGTGCACACATGCACATTCACACGCGCACACACACATACTTTCAGTACAGGTAGGAGGTACAGAAAATCTACCAACTGCAGATTGTGCGTGTGACTGTGAGCTAAGCAGGCTGTCCCCAAGACTGCTGCCTCTGGCAGGGTTCGGGAGACAGAGCACAGCTGGGAAGAGAGGGAGAGGCCACATCCTGAGATGGAGCAGGGTGACCCAGCAGAGCTGAGACGAGGGCTGGGAGGTGGGGAGAGGAGCACTGCACGATTTTCTAGTGTCCAGCACGTCCCCTCTTGGGCTCTTGAGCGACAGCGGCCTCTAGGACGTGCTGCAAAGCAGAGAGGCCTGGGGAGGTCCCAGAGGCGTGAGAAGCAGAGGCACATGGAGGTGCTAGGTTTGAAGGAGACCATTGCTGTAGCGTAAGGGGAGGCCAGGACCCCCGCCAGCTCTCCTGAGCCCTGGCTCCATCGAGGCTGTTTGCTAATAACTGAGAAAAGCCTACATCATTGAAATAAGAGTGCCACGGAGAAACGGCCAATTAATTATGAGAAAGACAAGGCTGCGGAGATAGTTCAGGGGCACCAGTGCTCGCCTGGCAAGTGCAAGGTCCTGAGTTCAATCCCTGGTTCTGCAAACAAAACAAAACAAAACAAAAATGGATAATTATGAGAAAGACAGGAGCCACACATTTTATTTATTTAGTCTTTTTTTGGGACAGGGTCTCGCTATGCAGTTCAGGCTGGCCTTGAACTCATTTTTGTAGCCCAGGCTGGTCTTGAACTCACATCGATCCTCCTGCCTCAGCCTCCCAAGTGCTGGGATTATAGGCATGCACTACCGAGCCCAGCCTACACATTTTCGCAATGGGTGAGGATATGCCAGCAATACATTGCCAAAAATGGATGGAAATTATAGCCCAATATTCCACCATGAACTGAAAAATAAAAGTGTTTTGGTGATGGAGGCTACACACCAGGAAGAGCTCCACTGAGGGCGGTGCAGGGCCATGGAGAGAGCCGGGAGAACAAAGCGATGTTCCTGAAGTTAGGGCTCCGGGAGGCGGCGTGGGCGGCAGCGTGAAGGGGCCCACCTCGCAGGCTTCTCCCAGTGGGAAACAACAGAAGCCAGGCAGGGCGGCTGTAACCCTAGCACTGATGAGACCGAGGCTGGAGGACCAGCAGTTAGAGGCCAGCCAGGCTATAGGACTACGAGGGAGAGGCTCCTCTCAAACAACCACATAAGAAAAACCCCACCGGTGGGTCTGCGAGATGGCTCAGCAGTCTGAAGCGCCTGTTTAGGTAAGCTTAGGCAACCCAGGGACCGCGGTTCTAGCCCCAGCACCGCATGCTGCACCAGCCCCACCCCAGGGCAGGCTGAGCCGGCCATAACATAAATAAATACATAAACAAAGTTTCAAGGTCTTAAGTTTGATCCCTGGTTCCAAAAAAAAAGTTTATACACTATAAATAAAGTGTAAAAAATAGAAAAACCCCATTATGCATTATAAAGCAAATGGATAAACAACATATGTGAATTGCATTTTTTCAAGTTCTATCTTTTTATTTATTTGGTACAGAGCTGGTGAGATAGCTCTGTGGACGAAGCTGCCTGCTTAGGGAAGTGAAGGGACGGAGGTTTGATCCCCAGCACCACATGCCGTACCCGCCCCACCTCCAGGTTGTACCAGGTCTCGCTACGCAGCTCTGACTCTCTAGTGATCTCCTGTCTCAGCCTCCTCAGGGCTGGGGTCATAGGCCTGCACCACCATGCCCAGTTTCGGTGGCTGGTGTGGCACACCTGAAGTTCTGGGTTCAGCCTAGCATTCGGTACCCGGGAGGCGCTCAGACAGCCAAGCTATCTCCCTAGCTCCGTTTTTCTCAAGTTTGCATGTACTTTTTTTTTTTTTTTTTTAACTTAAAAACATACCCAGTTAAAATATTAATAACCAATGATCATGATTTTACTTGGGTTATAGCAGACGATTGAGTATACGAAACGTAAGAAAACTTTTGTTATGATTTGTAAATTTTCTGATAAATTCCAAATATACTGCAGAAATAATTATCTCAGGGTAAGTACTAGGTTATTGACTTTTTCTTTCTTTTTTTTTTTTTTTCAGGACTGAAGTTCAAACTCACAACCTTACACTTGCCAGGCAGAAACTTGTGCCATGGAGCTGTCTCCCTGGCCCCATATTGACTTTTTTTTCTTCAGTCAGTAGTTTTGGGCCAGGGAGACAGCTCAGTGACATAAGCTCCTGACTGGTATGCACAAGGTCCCGAGCTCAATCCCCAGTACTACAAAATAAACAAACAAAAAATAAAAGTCAGTAGCTTTGTTTGAAGTCTACCAGTAACTATATTCGAAACTGATGATTCAAAATGTTGCTGGAATATAATAATGAGCATATATAACCAACTTTAAAGCTCAATGAAAGATCTCATGTACAAATAGAAGCTGATTTTTTTTTTTTTGTATTTTAGTACAGGGTCTACAGGGTCTTACTACACAGATTAGACTTGTGGTAGTCCTTCCTGTTTTTTGTTTGTTTATTTTATTTTCTTTTTTTTTTTTAAATTTTATTTATTTATTTATTTGTTTGCTTGTTGTGTTTGTTTGTTTCTTTATTTATTTTGTGGCTGGCTCAGCCTGCCCTGGTGATGGGGCTGGCGCAGCATGTGGTGCCAGGGATCAAACCGCAGTCCCTGCAGTTGCCTGAGCTTTCCTAAGCAGGTGCTTTAGACCACTGAACCATCTCGCCGGCCCCTGTTTGTTTATTTTATTACTATTTATTTTTATTTTTATTTTTTGCGGAATCGGGGATTGAATCCAGGTCCTTGTGATTGAACTCAGGCCCTTGTGATGCCAGGCAAGCGCTTATTCTACTGAGGTATCTCCCCAGCCCCTCTGTTTTTTTATTCTGTCTTTCTTTTTGGTGGAACTGGGATTTGAACTCATGACCTTGCACTTGCCAGGCAGGCACTTATGCCACGGAGCTATCTCACTGGCCCCTTTCAGTTTAGAGAAACTAAAAAGTTTATTATTACACAAGATCACCAGTGGAAGATACATAAGCTGATTTATTGTGTTTTCATTTTATTATCAAAGAGAAAAAAATACAACTTGACTAACATACAAAGAAGGCCTTAGGGCCAGGGAGATAGCTTGGTAGAATAAATGTTTGCCTGACAAGTGCAGGGTCCTGAGTTCAATCCCCAGTACCGCAAAAAAAAAAAAAGGCCTTGGGCCAGCCAGATAGATAGTTCAGCAGATTAAAGCACCTGCTTAGGCATATGCAGCAGCCCAGGTTCAATTCCCGGTGTGCCATGCCAGCCCTGGTGCGCACTGGTTGCAACTGGGCGTGGTGGTATGTGCCTGTAATCCCAGAGTTTGGGAGGCTGAACACAGGTGGATCATTAGGAGTCTGATCTACATAGTGACACCGTGTAGACCCTGTACTAAAATACAAAAAAAAAAAAAAAAAAAAAAAAAAAAAAAAAAAAAAAAAAAAAAAAAAGAAAGAAAGAAAGGAGAAAAGAGAAAAGAGAAACCAAAAAAGGCCTCAAAAATCATTGAACTATCAGAATGGAGACTAAGAGAGTTTCTATTCATAAAAGAGGAATATTTGCATAGAACTGCTTGATATTAGAAAACCCTGGGACCTGTCAAAGGCAGCTTTTGAAAATGGTGTGGAGACTTTAAGACAGAATCCAGAAAACTACTACTTTAGAAAAAGAGATTTGAGGGGGGTCACCCACTCAGGACCCGGTCCTGTCCCTCTCTCGGACAGGAGCTTTCTTTCCCCTAATAAATCTATTCTGCTCATTACCTCTGTTTGTTCCTAAAACTCATTCTTTGGTTTTGGAAAACACGAACTCATCCCAGGCACGTTTCAGCTCTGAAGCTTCATTGTTGCCTGTATCACTTGGAGGTCATCTACCCGAATCAGTTTTTACACTGTATCAGTGAGCCACTGCAACAACCAAATACATTAAAAAAGGGGAGGGGGACTGGGGAGATAGCTCCGTGGCACAAGTGCCTGCCTGGCAAGTGCAAGGTCACGAGTTCAAACCCTGGTCCTGCAAACAAAAAAAAGTAAAAAAGAAAACAAAAAGAGATATGAGGGCCAGCCAAATAGCTCAGTGGATTAAAGTGACCGCAAGCAGGCCAGGGGCTGTGGGAGGGCGGGGTGTCAATCCCTGGGCTTGCCATGCCGGCCCTGCCCCTGGGGCGCACTGAGCCGGCAACTGAGACTACGTTTGGTGGCATGTGCCTGTAATCCCAGCTCTTGGGAGGCTATAAAAGGCCGATTACTATGAGTCCGATCTAGTAGTGAGATGCTGAACACCCTGCAAACCCTTCCCTTAAAAAAAAAAAAAAAAAAAAAAGAGGGCTGGGGAGATAGCTCCGTGGCACAAGTGCCTACCTGCAAGTGCAAGGTGGTGAGTTCGAACCCTGATCCCACCAAAGGAAAAAAAAAAAAAGAAAAAGAAAAAAGAGATTGAGATAGAGCACTGGATGAACCAGGGTCTAGCAGTCATCCTGGACAGCAAGCTCAATTTTCCTAATCATTAACAGTATTTATTTATTTATTTATTTATTTATTTATTTATGGTCAGCTCAGCCTGCCCTGGGCTGGCATATGATGTGGTGTAAGGAATCAATCTGCGGTCCCTGCACTTTCCTAAGCTTGCCTAAGGAGGCGCTTTAGACCACTGAGCTATCTTATTGGCTCTATATTAATTAACTAATTAATTTTTGGTTTTTGAGACAGGGTCTCTCTATGCAATTTAGGCTGGACTTGAGCTCACTTTTGTAGCCCAGGTTGGTCTCCAACTCACATCAATCCTTCTGTCTCAGCCTCCCAAGTGCTGGGATTACAGGTGTGCACCACCACGCCCAGCTCCTACATTTATTTTTATTTTTATTTCTATTTTTTTTGTGGGACCGGTTTTTGAACTCATGACCTTGTACTTGCCAGGCAGGCACTTGTGCCATGGAGCTATCTCCCCGGCCCCTCCTACGCTTATTTTTAAAAATTATAAAACTTCCGAGGGAAGCTGGGCATGATGTCCCATGCCTGTAACCCCAGCACTCCTGAGGCTGAGGCACAAGGATCAGGGAGAGTTTGAGGCCATCCTGGGCTACACAGTGAGCTCAAAGCCAGCAGCCTAAACTGCATACTGAGAACCAAAAACCAACAAAACTTCAAAGTAAAAGAAGTGTTTTCCTAAAACAAAACACCAAAAAAGGGAAACTAAGTTAGTTTGTTGCAAGCCATCTGCTGCTGTAACTTTTGCTTTCTTCTGTTTCCTTTTAATGTTCTACCAGGTATGGGACCAGGTGTGGGTTTTCTGGGCTGGGCCAGAATTTCTCTGAAGAGCTGCAGAGCGAGCAGCCAGCAGGTTGCGTGCGCTCTTTTCCAGGAGGCCGCGACCCCCAGCTGCGCAGAGCCCTGGCGCAGCCGGGACAAGGCTGCCCACAAGGCCGCTGTCACTGAGCTGCGACTTCAACGTTTAGCCTCCAAACACTTAGCTAGTTTGCAGGTGGACCCATGGCAAGGCCAATCAGACACCCACTTGGCCTCTTCGGCATCAATGTGGTGCAAAAAGAAAGAGAATTAACAGTATGCTAAGACTGGCCATTCAAACACGTGAACATTAATATTAGCTTTCATAATAAGCTTTTATAATAATTATTTTAAAACCAAGAACATTAAAAAGAAAAGGCCACTGATCAAGAGGTTCGTTTGATTTAACATCCCATGTGCAAAGCTAATTTAGGGCAGGCCAAATAGTTCGGTGGATTATATGCCTGTTCTGGGAGATGCAGGGGCTGGGGATTGGATCCCTGGTGCAGTGCTGGTGCCC